>VYXH01000348.1:398286-419340 GCA_013397275.1 Burhinus bistriatus
GGAGCCCTGAGGAACACCGCTTGAGACCTGCCACCAGCTGGATTTAACGCCATTCACCACAACTCTCTGGGCTCAGCCGTCCAGCCAGTTTTTAATCCAGCAAAGAGTACACCTGTCTAAGCCATGGGCTGCCAGCTTCTCTAGCAGAATGCTGTGGACTATTAGTGGAGCTATATCCTGAGAAATTAATGATTTTTTTTAAAATGTCCCTATAATTAAGGCCGTCTTTTGTAGACTTCTGGACGATTGTTATTTTGGGGGATAGGAGGGAAAGGCACAGGAGCAGGTTTGATGTTCCGCTACAGTGCTGGGCTCCGCTTGACTGGAGCAGCGTATTGGGAATGGTCTGGTTGTCAGTCTAGGAGTGACAGCATGTTGAACGTGCATTCATGCTTGGGGCTTTCTGCAGTCTCCCACTCTGATTATTACACCCTGACAGAAGCCAAGAGAACTGATTTCATCTAACAGAGTTTATTCTGACACAGCATCATTGTTGCTAGTCAAATTGGTTTTTGAGATGTCCCACCTAGGGGAGATGATCATTAATCTTGAGTTCTGTTGATATAAATATGACTGTTTAGCTGCACAAACGTGCCTATTCCGGCAATTGGATGTCTGGAATATAGAATAAATTTTTTTTTGAGTACCCACGAGTTTTAACTACAAAACTGTTGTAATGTTTAGCTTCACTACAGATAAATGAGACTCCTGACTCCCTCTGTCTAGCTCTTGATAGATGATTAAAAATAATGGCAAAAACCAAAGTGGTGTCAGGAAATACATGGCTCAGGTGATCCCTAACTATGGAACAAATAATTCATTTTTGGCTGTCTAATTTTTGAAATTTGATATTGTATTTGTTTGGTTTTCTACTTGGTTCACAGTAAGTTTAAACAAAAATTGATGAATTAGAGAGATTTCTCTCCATTATTGGGGCTTTTTTGTCTCCTAGCTGTGGAGTTGAGATGGACTTTGAAGTGTCATGGTTTAACACTAGCAACTACTGGGACGCTGAATACCATTAACTTCCACTTTTTTTTTTTTTTTAAATTCACAAATGTTTTTAATGTAAGAAAAATATGTGATGTATCAAATTTGGTTTTCTTGCCATCATCTTCACATATTAAAGTACTTATGCTAGGGAAGGGAGGATAATATACATTACAGTAAAAAGGCCATCGACTTTGAGTTCTTGCGTACGCTTTGGAAGCGATGTTTCTGTTTAAATGCTGTTTCATTGGAAGTTACTTAACCTGGTGTGTTTTCCCAATACTGTGTTCCAGTTGCATTAGGGTTCAGCAGTGTGCAGAACATATGAAAAAAATATTTCTTGCTAGCTGTGTGACTGGATATTATTTAAGATGCAGTAGTTCAAATAATAAGGACCTTAAGGTATCAATAAACGAAACAGAAAAGGGTGAAAGAGAGAAACCAAGTATTCATGCAGCAGCCTTTTGTGCCGTAATGTGTTGCTTTGATGGCTTAAATCATGCTGCCTTCCCACAAATTGATGTTTTTCACATTATTCAGTCAACACTTGGACGTGACCTTTCTATAACAAGTGTTTACAATACTGTAGTAAACAGCACAAAAGTAGTTCTGACTGCTGCGATACAGAGAACTTTTTCAGAATTCAGCACAATTTAGTGCAATTTTAGCATTTAATGAAGTGTGATAATATCTTCTTAAAAAAAATTGGTTTTCAATAGCCACAAAAATAGTTATGCTTCCTTTTGCTGGATAACAAATCTGGTTTTGAACAAGATGGGAAACAGTTGATTTTATTAGCATTGAACAATATAGCTGTAGTGTGAAAATTATGTTTACTCTTTGGGAGGGACTGATCAATCCAGCCTTAAGAAGGGCTTGCACATGCTCAATGTTCTTAGAAATAATATACTACTGAATTCTGTTTGATTTCTCTGGTTCCACTTAAATTGACATAACGAAACTGGAATAAACATTGCATTCAAATGTTTTAAAAATATTCATTAAAATGTGTGAATTTTAAAGAAGTAATGCATAGTTGTCTTCATTTTTGTAATAATATGCTGATAAAACTTTTAATATGTTTTAATATTAACTTTTTATGTCAACACTATCGTTTTGTCCCTTGTCAACGTGGCTTTTGTTGATCAAGATGGTTCTGCTTCTGGTGGTAACCCACAAACCATGCGACTGGTAAGAATGAAACAGGTTTTTTATTATATTAGTTTGCCCTTTTCAAGTGTGAAAAACATTGTCTTTCACAGAATTGGAGAAAGGAATTACACTTAAGTTACGAGACAGCAAGCTTATTTACTTCCCGTGCTTGTTAATACAAAGAGTAACAGCTTCTTTAAACTTGACATACAAGTTGTTTATCTTTGTATATAGAGATAGTTTGATTCTTTAACTCCCTTCTTTTTATATTCCTTGGTATTTATTTTATATTTATATGATGTTAGATTGCTGCTGGGGGTGGGAATTAGTAGAAAAAAACAAACCAGAAGCAATTGCTCTGAATTTAGGGGGCTTAAGCAATGCAGATGGCAGTCAATAATTAGATCCGTTGTCTCAACTGGGGTGTTTATTTTCTGACTTGATGAAAGGAGCGAAATAAAGTGCTATCAAATTGGAATTCTGCACTAACCCAAACTACAGAATAACAGAGTTCAATTCTGTGTCATGGGAATGTGAAACCATACAAAATGGAAGACTGCAAGAGCAAAGCCATTAGCCTCAACGATAATACTGTAACTATACACAGAAATGAAACATTTTTTATTAAAAAAAAAAAAAAAATCACCTTAGTGCATTTTATAGTTGTAATTTGTTGCCTGAAATTCTTCTTCAGAGGAATGCTTTGTAGTAAAAAATTTGTTTTCTCTTGTTCTTTTTCCTCTGATAGTTTCTACTGCTTTGATTTCAGAGTGGTTTTCAACATAAATTATTCCGTAGCAGAATTTCTGTAACAAATGGTTGCAACTATGCAGTGAACTATAAGTACTACTCTTAGTGCTTGTTATTACTATAAAGAAATTTGTTATTTTAATGCTTTAATAGCAAAGATTGTATATGGTGGGATAAGTGAAACATAAGGAATCATTCTTCATTTGATCAATACTTCATACAAAGTGTAAGTGCAAAGCTCACTTCTAGCGCTGACTGTTCTGAAACTCAAGCAGAATGACGAGGATGTATTTCTTGATGGAAATGACTGTGTTACACAAATCACCATGACAGTTGCCATGTGTAGGCAATTTCAGCAAATGGGATTGCTGCACAAAAGTAAAAAAACCCTAATGCTTAAAGAGAACATGAATTATTTAAAAATGTATAGGTTTTTTATAGCCATAAAGTAAGGAATAGTACAGAACACTGTAGAGCTGCTGTTTGCTTTGCAGAAGTTTGGCAATTAATTTACATTAATTATAGTTTGGTCCCAGGAAGATATTGAGGTATCTGAATTTGCGTGTCTTCTGTTTCACTTTTGTAGTTCAGGAATGAATCTAATGAGTTCTTGAAAAATTCACTGTTGGAATCAGATAGCGCTTTTATCGGTGAGTTTATTACTTCCCCTTGACCATGTTATGAATGTACAAACGTGTCATTTAATCTAATGATGTGTCCCTAAAATGATTATTACTGTTTTAAAAGTTGCAGTGGGTGTAGCTATGGTCATTGTTTTAAAGTATTAGAAAATTATGCTTCCAAATTAAAATGCAGATCTTTATGGAATTGTACTGCAATACATTTGTGTAGGTCACACCTAAAGTTAATGATGCTGCTCGCTTGCCTTGTACTACTTCACATCTTTTCATGAGAAAGCATCTTTCTGTGCTCATTGTGCTCTGACTGGGATTTTAGCCTTGTCAAGGAACCTTTTTTGACATCTTCCCAGCTTTGGATAAGGAAAAGTGAATATTTGTTTGGCAAGTGTGTTACAATAGTAGAATATGCAGTGCTCTTCTATTGTTCTGCAGCAAATAAAATAATTTATTAGCAATCACAGCTTACAATTATGAGCTGTCCATAGTGAAATATAAAGGTGTTAGGCAGCCAGTGATTTGTTTCATTTTTATTCTCTTGTTTTACAAGCATGCTTGACTTTAAGTATGATTATAGGGGTATAAAATCGTGATTCATTCTAAATTACTCACTTTTCTGCTGTTCGCACATTACTTCATTTCACATAACTTGCAACATCATACTTGTAAACATTGTCACTTTTTAATCATCTGAAGTAGATGATTTTTAGGTTTTTTAAAGATTTTTATATAGAGGACCATGTCTCACATTGTCTTATGTCACTATATTCAACCTTTATATGCATGTATGTAAAAGATATGTTTTGTTTCCAGTCACTAGAAATAATAAAGCTAGAACCTATCTTCTCTTTTTTAAAAAAACCCAGCCAGCTCAGGCCTCTACGCATTATTTTCAATTAGCAGGCATTACAGTACCTTGAAATTCTCTTCAATCATCTATGGGAAATAATCTTACAAGGTTTTATTCTTTGCTGTAGGGGAGATGAAGTAGATTCCTGCAAGTGCTTTTTGTTGAAACTAGATACGTTTCATCAAAATGTCATCATATACTGATGATTGTTATCTCTGGCTTTGGTTAAAAGCAGAATTTTTCATTTGAAATGTATTCAAGCTTATTCTGTTAACCTGCAAGTCGTGGAGTACAGGATAGAACCTGGCACTGGGAAGGGTACGGGATGGGGCTTTCAGGCTTGTTCAGTGCATTTGGTACTCTGTAGCCTGCGATACATTCTTATTCAGGTTAGGAAATACTATTTATTATTTACAGACCAAATGATGAAAGGATGCTTTAGGAGAGTCCATTAGTCTAGAATTGGGCCAAATATCCTGTCTCTAACAGTAGCCAGAATAGGTGCATGGGGAAGAACATGAGGAGGAGGGCAGGCGTGCAGCAACACTGTGGAGTACTCTTCCAGCCTCCAGTAACGTGTAGCTCAGAGGCTTCCTGAGCCAAATGCTGTGTGTTTGCATTTCATAAATCTTGCTAAGCTGAGTCTTTAATAGGTTGTCTTTCATGAATCGGAATCAGCACTTTTGAATCCCTCTCATTGTTTACCGTCAGCAGTATTGTGTGGATAAATTTCCACACTGTGCCTTGTGTGAAGTGTCTCCTTTCATCTGTTCTGAATCTGCTGCCTGAGTGATGGGGTGCCTCCTTGGTTTTATTCATCACTTTCATAAGGTTCATGATATTTATAGTCCTCTTTCCTATCTCCTCCTTCTCCCTTTCCAGCTGATTCTTGCAGCTTAGTGAGGTGATGGAGTTAACTTATGATATTATTCACCCTCCCCTTTTTTTTTTCCTTTGTCTTTTTTTTCCCCAGATCATTTATGACTCTGTTGAAAAGAATGTGCCCCAATACTGAGCTGTAGGCACTAACTAAAATTTTGTTACCCTTTGCATTACTTGAGCTTTATAAATAGCTATTAAAATTCTGAATATGAATCTGGTGACTTCCATCCCTGAAATGAAAAATAAAATCTCTCATTATCTGTGGGCTGCCTTTTCTGTGAATTGTGCCACTCACATTGTCTGATGGTCTTTTGTGAAATACTTGTTGTGTATTTTAACAGTGTTTTTCATACAACTCCCCTCTGTGGTGGTTGTTTTTTGGGTTTTTTTGTGGTGTTGGGTTTTTGTTGTTGTTGTTGTTTTATTATGGGTTTAAAATCTAACTCAATTTTGTAATAGTTGTCAGAATTACAAATGAATTTGTGTTTATCTCCTAGGGTTTGGAAATTTGAGGCAGTCAGGAATAAAGAGGTTTATCAATTTCTTTTTCCCGTTTTTGCCTCACTTGAAGCCCTAGAATTTATTAGTGTTAATGCAATGATTTGAAAGCACGTCTGCGTAGCAGTATCTGAATGACAGATGCTTAAAGGAACAGGTAGCATCTTAAACTAATGAAACACTGAAGGTGCAAATAAATTCTTCTGTAGCTTGTACTTTGTTTCTCTTGTGATAAATTCACATGATTAAACAAATTTTTGTATTCTGAGTGATAGCACTATTTTGAATATAATGAAGTTCAACTGATCTCGTAACTAGAATTCTGATAAGTGGATTGTTAGCCATATACTATTTTAAAAATATGCTTTGATTTTTTTTTTTATTTTTTTTTTACTTGAAACATCTGTGATGAGAGCATGAGTACCTTTGGGGAAACTGGGGGAGGGAAAAGAGGAGAGGGGAATAAAATTTTTATTTCTAGGGAAAAAACAACTGGCAGTATGAAAGAATTTTTTAAAATATTTGTCTTTGTTTCTCTGAACTTCCTTGATATATCAGTCAAATTTATTTTTCAAACCTAAGCATTTCCGTTTCCAACCAAAATAATTGTTACTTTTAAGACTTCAGTTAAGATCTTTGAAACTCGTGAATATGATATAAAATATTTAATTAAAATTTATTTTCAAATTGCTATGAAATGAAAAAAAACATTCTTTCCACAGTGGTGGTTTATTTTTAATGTCACTGTATGTCCGTTAGAAAACAAAATAATTTCAGTCAATGCAGCAGAGTTGTTCAGTACTCTCTGTGTGTGTGTATATATATATTTACACACTTTCTAAATTTATTTTTTTTTTTTACTTAATGTGTCATACTAGACTAAGAGCCTTTCCAAAAGGTGACTTCGTTGCCATGAAGAGTAATTGTTGGTAATGGATTCTGTATTGGTTTTGTCAAGCAGAGTCCTTTCTTTTTCTGGGAGACTCTGTTCATTGGAGGTACCAGAGGGACTGCAGTAGAAAACAGAGCCCACGGTCCACACCAAGCCAGCCGCAAAGCCGTTAACCAGCCCCCAAGCAGCGGTTACTGGTCCTGGAGAGAAAACCAGTATCTGTTTGAAACAGTTTGTATTTGAAGTCATTCCCAGAATCGGCAAAGGAAGGGAAATAGACAAAAAAAGTGTGAAGCAGTGACATCACCTTAGGGTTCATTTATGTTACAAAAATAGATTAACCCCCCTGGCCCCCCTCCACTGTAATGTGACAGAAGTATGATAAAAAAATATATCTAGTTACTTATTTTTGTATGAACAGATTCTAACACTTTCTTACATGAAAAAGCTAAAATAGAACTAAGATGTAATTAAGGCATTGGTTACATGATCATATATTCTATGTAACATTATCATCTATTTACATATGTAGTTTATTACAGGATTGTATCCTTTTATGCCTCCAATTTGCCTAGTGTTCTCTCTTTCAAGCAGATATACTATACTCGTTTGAGTACTCATTGTTTTCATTAAAGGTCTAGGTATAAACAAGAGATGGCCAAGTAAGGTAGGTGGTGGATTTGTGGGATATGAAATGCCTTATCTGGATAAAAGGTATTTTATATATATTTCAAGATATTCCTTGCCTTTGTTTCAAGTTTATCCATTGCTGCTGTTGTGATAGCTTGTTCTTTTGTCTGCATCTGGATATCGCTAGCTTCATGCAAGATGTCCTCGTTCGATACATTCCTCTGATTTCCTGTGATTAAGTCAAGCACAATATACTGGCTTGTTTCAAAACATAAACGGGTTTGAACACTGTCCAGTGTTTTGATTTCTTTGACAATGATTTCACATCTGTTTTTCCAGGTGCTAATGGGGAAACGTTTCCTGCCTTAGAAGTTAATTTATCACCACAGCTTCCACCTTCTGCAAGGGAGAGGAGACGAATAAAGCAGAAAGCGTTGGAGTGTGCTGTATGTATGATAACCAGACTGGCTTAAATACGAAGGTAGACCACAGATGTAATGCTGTCAGACAGTTCCTGTGGTCCCTTAGTGGCTGGATGATATGGATACAGGGGGTGTACATGGATAGCTATTTACCCTTTTAAAAACTGTGCTATTTAGCTGAAGGATTTGTACATTTTTGGATATTCTGCAGGAGGATGTTCCACCAGACCAGACACCGTTGCTGCAGCCTGACAGCTTTTCTTTGCACTCGAACTTCAGCCTCGATGTTGATCAGTTGAAAGGCAAGAATGAAGAACGATTGCGCAGACTGACTGAGCTCCAGCAGAAATCTGCTTACTTAGGTATGCTGTGTAGCAGAGATGATGTAGTGAATACTGATACTAAGTAATTACAATAATTAAAGGAACAAATATTAATAGACTGCCTGTAGTTGAACAACCGACTCAAACGTAGGAATTATTTATAGACTTCCGTAGCTGGTGCAAGAGGTTCCCCAGCAAACTTCAACACAGCTTTTTAGAGTAGGTTTAGAGGAGGGTAATAGGAAAAGATGCTCTAATTCCAGTCTGGTCAGCCACTCATACTTCTCCTGTCTGTACCACTTCCAATATTGTGAGGGGTCTCTGCTAGCAGTAGGGTGTGGATATCCAGCTGCACAACTGAATTGTTAGTGGAAAGAAACGAAGCTCCTGACTGATGAATGTTGATAGGGTGCCTGTGTGAGTTTATTGGCATTCCTAGGAATCAGACGTCTGTAGTCCAACCAGCATGGAAGACATGCCAAAAAATTGTGTATAAAGTAGTACTTCAGTTTCCAGTTAATCTTGGTTTTCTGTTGGTTTGTTAACATAAATGATCATTCAGTATTTGAGCTTGATCTTGATAGCTCTTTCACTATACACACACTTGAATTTATTTTGTGTGCCTTGTGACCTTGTAATACATCAAACTCTGGGAGTTATCTCAGAGCTTCTCCACAGGCTGACTGCCTGATGTAGATCTGCTTTGTGTATGAGGTACACCAATTATGGCAACTGTTAATGGCCTTTAATTTCTCACATGGATTATGACCCAGTTGATACAGTCTGTGCTAATGATTCTTTCACATGAGTCTGAAATCTCCCTTTTTTTAGGAGGCGGTTGCTATGCTGTCTAGGCAATTACAGTATCACTATCCTTTTTATAAACTTAATGAGAGTACAGATGCTGACAGTTTTTCTGATTCTGTTGCTATGGGTACTCTTACAAGCACTTCATCCCTTTTTTGTTTAACCATCTCACTGTGATTTTTAAGTCACGAAAAAACCAAAACCATTCATATTCATTTCTTCTATAATCTAAACAAATACTTTACTAATTTTACTCCACCCAAACATTTTTGCTAGGTGAAATTCTTTTACTTATCTGCCCTTGTTCTGTCTCACCTCTTTTATAATTTCACCTTGTATTGCGTGAACTACATTTTTTATGTTCTTTGCCTTCTGTTTGTCATGGTCTCTAGAGCTTCACCCTTTAGATATATATAATTTTCATGTGTGTGTATATATATATGTCTATATGTAGCTTGTTCTTTGGAACACATGGGGACCATCACTCATCCTTAGCATATGTGCCTCTTGGAAATGGAACAAGAGATGCTTTTGTTCAGCTGTGGTTGTTAGGGCTGCACTGCTGCCTGCACTCCTGTTCCCTCCTCAGACTCGGTGACATTACAAAAAAAATGAGTGAAGCCAAGTGGTTTTATTCCTTTTCCCTAGCAGTTTGATAGGACCCTTGTGGCATCCTTTTCTTTTCCTAACAGCTAGGACTGTTATTTCTCCTCTGCCCTCAGAGACACTGCTGGGAGAAAACAACTCTGTCAAATATATAACTAAGGGACTCTTAACTGGTTATCTTCCCTTTAAATGACCGGGAGATGGCAATTTAAGAGCTGATCCTCTTGGCACAGTAGTTCACTTTCCTTTATGGGACTGATGTGGAAATTCTAAAGCCACCCTAGATTTTTTTTCTTAATTGGAAAATCAGTACATATTGGAGCCAGACCTCCTCCTCTGTTTTCACCCATCCAAAAAACCCCCGTTCCCATCAGCTTGCTGGGTACTTTGGGTGATGTAGTCTCTGCAAGCTAGCAGCTACTTTCTCCAGCGGGCAAAGTATGCGTGTTCCTAACCGCGTAAACAAGAGCAGACTCAGATACAGAAGAGAGAATTCTCACAGCTTTGAGTACATTAGAGACATGGCTGAGACCCTGCTATGTGTCAGAGAAGTTGCCTAAATTGCTTGAGACGTTGTAGGCATTTCTCTGTGCCGTTAAGCAAAGGAATGCTGGAGCCTGCGATGATCTACGGCGGGCAGCAGCACTGGTTCCTGGTAAGTGCAGGCTGACAGAAGGAGTTTGTTCTCACCTAGGGGCAGGATGTGCTGCAGTCAAGGCTTAGCGGGAGTCCAGACACCACTCAATTTCTAAATCAGTATTTCATGTGAAGGAAAGAGGTCTACTTATCCCTAGCCTCCACTTATCAAGTGGCAATTCCAAAGAAAAGTCTATATGAGGCCTTAATTGGCCTGAGCCAATTAAGAATTGGCCTGAGCCAATTAAGAATTTTATGGAGTATACAAAGTGTTAAAATGCATAATGAAGCAAGTTTTGTACTGTAGCTGGTCTGTTGTGCTTTCTAAAAGCAGCGCCAAATGAGTCTGATACAGTGATGTGCACAGAGCTGATCTCTGACAAGAAAGTTGTTCTTACCTCTCACTGCTGGAAGATCTAATGGCTTTGCCTTTGAAGGCACTAATAGTTAAATTCGAGGAAATCCAGCCCTCTGGTCTGAAAGTCCGCTGTTTGTCATTAAACAAATACATTCCCTTATTTTTATTGTTTCTAAATATCATCTCTTAAAAAAGGAGCAAAAAGAAAATTGTTTTTCTTTAGGTATTGTTTTCCCTGCCATGTACTGTTGTTAACCCCACCATAACCTATGTATGTAAAAACTGCGGGTTCCAACCTACAGGAGAGTTCTTCTGACCCAGGATTTAGGAGACCAAGAGGTCTCACTCTGCCAGCTTTAAACCCCGCATCAAGCAAAGGAGATGACTGGCCCTAGAGAGAGGGCGGTCTTGTTTACACTTTTAATGCTACAGAGAAGTTTTATTTTAACCAGACTGAGGCAGCTTGGAGGATGATCAGATTGCCGTCTGTGTGATATGACAGAGCTAGTGGATTCACTGCCAAGTTCTTACTAAACAAAAAGTATCTGGCATTTTGGTCTGGATCCTGCATCCTGCCTTAGGCACCAAGAGGAAAACCGAGCCTTCGTATGTGGGATTGTGCAGTTTCTGTCCTTGCCTTCACATCTGCACGCCTGGCTGCTGCTTCTGCAGGGCTTGGGTTCTCACACCCATGCCTGGACCATCAGCATCAGTCAAATATTTTATCAGTAAAGAATATAAAACGCTTATGTTTTACTGGAATTAGCATGTTTCTACAAAAAATTCTGTGGTTTTTGGATGTGTGGAGCACATCCAAAGTGTTCAAACATTTTTCTGCCCAGCTTTAAAAAAACCCAACAAATCAGAACTTTGTTTACATGTCTCAACTTTAAAGAGGAAAACATTGCAATTTTAAGTCCTGTTGTAGGGGCGAAGTTGAAACTTGACCAAAATAACAGTAGAGTTCAGAATGATAATGACCCCAAGCTGGGGTTTTTTTGTGAAAAATTTTTTTTTTTTTTTTGGAGTGGCAAGATAATGACTTACGCACTATGTGTTTCAGAATGAGATGGCATTAAGGTTGTTAGCAGTGCTGGACTGTGCTGTACAGACTTGCTTGCATTTGTACAGTTTACCAGTGTTAAAATAATTTGCCCCTTCCTGAGTTCTGGCCGGAGTAAGAGACTTGGTGTTAGCCATAACACTGTAATTTATATATCCATTTTCTATGCATGTATTGCACTGACAGATTTGACTTGGCCCTGCAGTTGGAGGCTTTGGGAAAGCTAGAGCCTTCCACTAAGTCCACCCAAGGGTGCTTGTCTGGCCTCCCTTTTTGGCTGGCAGGGGAGGAGCTGTTGGCATCAGTCGTTTGCTGTTGGCTGTAGGTGGGCTCAGCTCCCCAGCACATCAGAAGTGTGTGTTAAGTAAGAACAAATGTAATTTAAAAGCACTGTTTATGCATTTATTGCAGACAGATAAGCCTCTTCAATATAACAGAATGTCGTGGTAAGATGTGATAACCTTTTGTCCCCTTTAACATGGTGCTCCGTCTCTCTCAGGTGATAGCATTTCCTTAGGAGAAGCAGATGACCTGTTGAAGCATGCTCCAGCTAACGACAGCAGACGGCCCAGTTCTGTTGACACGGTTGCAACAGAGCCCTGGCTGCGACCAGGCACTTCAGAGACGCTCCGAAGGCTCATGGCTGAACAGTCAAGCCCAGCTAAGCTTTCACCCGAAAGCACGCTGCCGCTGAGTTGGGAAGGCCTCTCAACTGCCCATGGCTGAGGGGAGCCCCTGTGGGAACTGGCCGTGCCTCCCAGCGGAGCAGGGGCTGTTCAGCACTGCTGCACTTTGTCCAGAGTCTCCTCTAGGGATCGTTCTCTTCCCTGTACATAGTGTGGAGCCGTGTGCATCACACAAAATAGCAATAATAAAGTACCAGAAGCTGCAGAGTAATAGAGATGTAAAGCAGGGATGCTTTAGATTACATGATCTAGGAAGTGGAGGGATAGCTTGGCGTTTTTTGCACTTTTTATACAAGTTAAGTTTCAGCCTTGGAGCTGGACTTGCCACAAAAACAGTGTGTGTGAATTTGATATTAAATCAAAGTTAATTTTTAGCTTTTTTTATAGCCAGACTTCAAAACTGTCTGGAAAGAGAGTAACCCAACAGCAGAGGTGCACTTTAAGCTTTTACTGAGAGAATAAATAACTTGGAGATGGGCATTTGCTTTTCATACGGTGATGAGTCCTATCCCACATGAAAGCTGCAGGAAAGTTACATGGAAAAATTACTATTAGCAATGTTTCTTATGTTCCATAACCTCTTATGTGCTGGAAATACAGATCCTGTTGCATATATTTAAGTTATGGTTCTGATTTAAGAGTTAATAAATTATTTTGTTACTAAAAATATGAAAGCAGACTTCAATTTTCTTAATTTATATTTGCTTCAGCTTACATTTATTCATGAATAAACTTGAATGTTAAGGTTATCTTCAAAGAAGGAAGAGAAACATATGGAAAAGTTGCCGAATAAAAGCACAGAGCTTTAGGAAGAAGGACATCTAGACAGAAGCAAGATTTTAGGAGTTCAGTGAACTGAACCCATCAAGGTGAAGCAAGGGTATAAGGATGCAACTTTCTTCTTGGCTAGGAATTCCTAGCCAGATGCCAAAGCTTGACCAGCTGGGAGAAACAAATGATGAAACAGAAACAACTTGTAAAAAAATTCTTTATTTTTTTACTAAAATGCTGCCTTGAAGCTTCTGTCTGCCTGCTTGAGGGCCACAGCAACAGGTGACAGCAAGTAATGTTGAAGTACCTCTCGGCCAGAATCTCTTGCGTTGCGCTTAGCTTCTTCATAAGTCTAGACTGTTACTTCCTGGAGAGGAAGTGCCAAAACAGGCTAATTCTTCCCATGAAGCTCATCAGTTCGGGTCTGACACCAGTGGCCAGTAGGCAATGCAGGGGGCTTAGTGCAAGCCAAGACCTAGACTACAGGGTGTAAGTATAGGCCTGACGGCTGCTCGATTCTGCATTTCCCAGGGCAGGAATCCCAAAATAAATTTAAGCGGCTAAGGTGAAAATGTTTTACAACGCAGTTACCACCCTACCACAGAGCCTCTCATGCCGCAAGTTGAACATGACACCCACAGCACAGCTGGTGCAGTTCTGGTATTGCAGGAACTAAAGAGAGGTACAGAAGAGTGATGATGATACAGGAGTCCAGCGTCCAACAAGCCAAGACTAAACAGCTATTAGGCCTTTTCCACCTAAGCAATAAATAAGGTATGGCATGAGAAGGTCATGCTGTAAAAAAAAGTCATTACTAAATTTGAGTATGCAACAGAACAATGAAGCAGTAAGGTTGAAAGCAAAAAAAAAAAAACCCAAAACCAACCACCAAAAAAACCAACCAAACAAAACCAAGTCCAAAATACCAAACTTCTCAGATAATCTGTTGTACTCACTGCCACCGAATGCTGAATCTCAAACAGACATTTAAAAAGGAATTAGGCAGACGTGATAACAGATACATAAATGGCTGTTACAACAGTGCTCTGGATAACAGTGTCAGGAACACCTTGATAAATGGTACCAAGAACACTGTTTGCCACAGGCATGGGGGAGAGGAAGACATCAATATGGAGGAGACACATTACACTTACTCTAAGAAATATTACTCATCGCTGTCAAACAGCCAAGAAAGACCTCAGGTCTGGCCTAGTACAGTGGTTTAAAATTTAAACATTACACAAAAGTAAAATACAGCCCAAGAGGAAAGGCTGTACAATTACCGTTAATTAAAATAACCTTAATTCTCCCACTTCTGACTTCGATAAATGCAGTTTGGTTTTGCTCCACCCCAATTAACATTATGAGAAAATACTAGTTACAGGTCTTGCCTTTTAATTCCCTTCATTGGCTTTTCCACAGCTATTTCATTGAACTGCTTACACTTATTTTCGGAGCCTGCTGTAAAGGGCTGCATTTCACTCATCTTCCAGTTCACTAGGGAGAGGCGCGTTCATCCATCCCCGAGATGAAGCTCCCTCATCTGCTTTCTCAGTCTTCACGCTTCTCTCCTTTGCTAGTTCTGCGTTTCATGGGAAAACACTGGAAAACAATTCAATTCCCACTTTTACTTACAAAACCAAAGACACTGACAAGGCTCCGCTGGCTGATGCATTCCGAGTCAGCAACCAGATGAACTGTAAACCCAGCCCTTTCCCTTCCATCGACCCTTATTCCGCAGTCTGTTTTGTATTCCTATTTTAATTCCCAGAAAGCAAAACACAGTATGTGAGTTTCTATCTGTGCAGCACTGCAGGGTTCATTTGACTAGTCCACCTACAAGCAGGTTTCTTCTTCCTTTTTTGGTTTTGTTTTTAAACTTACCATTCTTTTTCACCCTGTATTTGCTTATCAGTGAGAAGACGCATCCCCTAGTCAACCAAAGGGCACCCACCATTCTGCCCCCAGCGGGTTGGGGTTTGTTCCTTTGAAACGAGAGCATGAGAGGCAAAAGGAAACTGTAAAACAAGTAGCTGTGGATTAGACTGGTTTTGATTGCACTGATGAAAGAGTTCAAAAACTTTATTGACCTATAACCTGATTAGAATATGCCAGATGAGAACCAAATATTGTACAGAAAGTTGTACAGAATTTTTTTTACATAGAAAACTTTACATATCTGTACCATATACATTTTGTCCATCTGAAAAAAATTTCTACATCCATTGTAATACAGAATGCTTGACAATCTTGTCTTTTAACCATCGGAGCACAATTCACAGTATGAATACATTTCCAATAAATTTAACCATCCCCAAACCATGCCAGATTTGTTACTTGAATATATTCAACATTAAATTCTGTACATAAGAGTGAAATCTACATCAAACAAAAAACATGTGACAGCAGACACAACCTAGACTTGTTTGCAGTGATTCAAGTTCCAGTCCTTGAAGGATCATCATTTCAATGGCTCATTATATTTAAAAGCCCTAAAACAAGTATATTACAGGTAGTTATGTCAGTCGTGATATTTCTACCTCTGTTCTTGACAAGTCAGCAACACTAACTTCTGGGCTACAATGAAACCAGAGGAAAAACAAAAAAGGAAAGAAAAGAAAAAAAAATCGCAACCCAAAAAAAATAAACCCAAACTTCTAGTGCATTTGGTAAACAATTAAGTGTTATGGGTTTTCAGCAAATCAATAATACAGAAATAAAACAATTCAGGAAGAACTGTATAGTGTTAAAGAGTTTATATTACAGACCTGCATCTCTGTACATTTTTCACAGAAGGATGATTACCAATGTCTCAGACAGCCTGAGTGTGCAAAAATCTTAGAATAAGAATATCAGACATAGTTGCTAAATATCTTTTACCATGAACAATAATCTCCATTTTCTTTTCACTATAAACATTTTATCCTTCAAAATACAGCTCTCCTGAGTTGTACTTCTTGCAGAAGCTCAAACCTTTACATATATAGTTCTTTGGGTACAGGTTACTTTCACACCCGCCATAAACATCTGTTGCTATACTGCTGTCTAGGACAGGAAAGGATATTGCAGCCCACGCTGACAAGAGGACTGTGCTAAAAACTGGCTCTGTGCTCAGCATGAGCCAGGTAAGAGAAACCCATAGAGATAATCCATCAGGAAATAAAGGGACTGGAGTGTTGCAAGCCTTAATTACAGTTGTAAGCATCTGTACCGTTAACCCTTGGATACACACTGCCGTACAAAGAAACCATTTCTATGGATATCCAGACAGAATGGCTCAGCTACCTGGTCCTTTTATTTAGCTGAGGAATATAAACTTTTAAACGGAGCAAGACTCAGTCACTATCTGCTACTGCTTGCTTATTCCAGACTCTTGTTCTGGTGGTTGGGATATTTGGAAAACCACACCAATCCGCAGGAAAAACCTTCGCAGAACAGCTCGAAGTTCAGGAATAAGGTCAAACTGCATAATTTCACACAACAGAGGATAGTAGAATGAGGCATGAGCCTTGAACTGAGGAGAAAAACAGAAGAAATTACTCTACTATGCACCAATACACCTCAGAAAGCGTGTTGCAAGTGAAGAATTTTCAATACTCTCCCAAGCCAAGGTGAGAAACCCACAAAGTGACAAGCAGAAACATCTTTACAACCGAAGCTAGCAGTGCTAGAATAAGGCGAAGACAGCTGTGAGGTACTCTGACAGATGCTCACTAGCTACACCCAGCTCCTTGCTAATGCTTATGCTTCACGAGGAAGAATTTTTCTATTATCAGTTAAATTTTTTGTTGTAGCTGGCCCCTTTCACTTAATATTTCAGCCAAGTTTTGTTAGACAGAGGAAGATCTAAATATGGATTTATTTACTGCAGAACTGCTTTGAAGAAGGTCAAGGTGATGTACATATAGCACTGGAAGCAGAAAGAGCAGTTATTTCTTTGAATAAAATATCAGCCACTAATCCTCTTCCTCAGCAGGAGAGGGGTAAAAGCAACATAACACACACTTCTACAGGATTTTAGCACCTTAAATTTTCTCAGACACATTTTATTTTATCACTTGCTGCACCCTCACTCTGCATTACTGCTGTCAGTATCTGGCAAGTGCAGTTTCAATGCAGACACTCAACAAAGAGTGTCTACAGAACAGCAGGAGCTTTTAAAGTCAAGTATATAACTATGTGTGAAGAACCAGTCTGGAACCAATTCTTACCTGTAAATGTTGTCTTAAACACCATTCCAAACAGTTACTTACCCTTTCATCACTTATCTTCAGAACTTTAGTCAAAAATAAGAGTAACAGATTGGTCCAGGCTTCCCGATGACTTTCTGATGTAAGAGTGAGGAAATAACTCAGAGCCTCACTGCAGACACTAGAGAGAAAAGGCACAAAAACTAGTAACTAACATCTTATTTTGAGCTCTACTGCAGAGAGGGAGCTTTGGCTTTGCAACTATACCAGTGTGAAGCCCTGGTATAGAACAGCATCGTTTTATGAAAGCTACGGTAAGCCTAATCAGTAATAGAAAGTAGTGATTTTGTTCAACTCAAAACCGAAGTCCTAGACACCTTCAGTACTAATCACGCTGACAAAACATGATCACGCTGTTTGTGCATATATTTACAGTGTATCAAGTGCTCTTTGAGAGGTATTAAAATACATGTGACAAAATGATATGGAGACTTTAAAAACTAATCTCCTGCTGATGTAACCAGGTAGTTCTCAGCTCTGCTCCCTGGTCTATAAACCTTAAAATACTTTCACTGTGTTACTGCCATGGTTTTAAGCCCGCTGTTGCTTGAACAACTTTGTAAACTAAAAACACTCAGGTGAACCTTAGTATTCACAGTAATGAATAACCAAAAAGCTAAAAGCTTCTGTGTACCCATAGGGTCCTCAACCCAGTGCTCATCTCTGCAGATGAGAACAAACAGCATCAGTTCCCTAAAACATCTGAGGTTACTGAAAAAAAAAAAAAAGCAGGGTTTAGGTGATAGTTGCTTTACCTTTTAAAGAGAAGCTATAACAATCCCCCACCTACCCACATGCTACAAAAAAAAAAAAGGTGACAAAACCTTTGTTCTCTCCTGCAAAACATGTAATGAGAACAAAAAGCAGAGGCAGCATTAGTAGCTGGAGGCACAGCACTCTCCACACTACATAAAAACTCTTAATATTAGCTGTGACCACCACCATACTGTGTTAGCTCTAAGAAGTTTACTGCAAACAGAGATCTATCCTTTTAAATAAAAATAAACATTCTTTAACATCGGAAATAACATCAACAGGTTCAGCTACGTGGACCTTACTTTAGTAGTCTTTGCTGGACTTCCTCCCATGCACTGGTACGGCTTTCATCCATGTACATACGGAATAGAATGCGCAACCCACAGGCAAGACTACTCGTCTCCTGTTTCAGAAGATTGGGCTTTGATTTGCCCTTGAAACCTAGAGAAATTTCAAACATCCATT
Source organism: Burhinus bistriatus (assembly GCA_013397275.1). Lineage (NCBI taxonomy): Eukaryota > Metazoa > Chordata > Aves > Charadriiformes > Burhinidae > Burhinus > Burhinus bistriatus. Next base: position 416,712 of record VYXH01000348.1, read on the forward strand.
TAGATTTTTGTTTCATCTGACATTTTTCCTTACAGTCTCCTACTTCTCCTTCTACGCATCTTCTGCATGTAGACAGAAGAACCACCTTATGTAACTAATTTCTCACGACCTTCAGTACAATGGAGTACTGCTGAAAATTAACCTATGTATATACACCATATTTGTGTTTGGCATCCATTTTTATACAAGCTTCCAAGTAGATGTGAAAGCTGGGTCTATGATAAAAGGGCATTCTAACCACCTGAACAATGGATCATTTTTTCCAATCATATCTATAGTGTATACTGTTTTATTGCCTGTTTTTGATATAAATGTCTACAACACTGTTTCCAAAGCTGTTACTGTATAATTAAACTCTGTTTGCTAGTGGAGGTCCACACTAGCAAAAAGCATACCCATTAAATATTAATACTATCTCACTCAAGGTGAAGTGGTTCTGTGTTATGCATACATCAATGCACAAAACAGCTTGCTGCATGTTCACAGTACGCATTCACCATTAGAAATTATTAATATAGCTAACTGTGGTGCAAGGAATAGATTAAACACAATGCTACAGAGGGTCCATTTTCCGTCCATTTCAGAAAATGACATATATTTCACTTATATACTGGTAGGTAAAATAACCCCCCTAACAAGTTTTGGGGTTTTGTACCTGCAACTTCCAATCACGGGACTCACACCTACAGCAGGGATCAGCTTGGCAGCCGTAACACAGTGAAACCTTAATCTTTAGGAAACTGAAAAGATATATGCACCTGCACAGATGATGTCTCCTCCCCTTAGGGACTCTAGGGTTATAAAGTGACAGCCTGATACTCAATTCTACATTCAGCATCGAAGTACTTTTGACTTATTTTTGGGTCAATTCAAAGCACAGTAATACATTCTCGTAAAATATTTCTCTAAGGTGACAGACTCACCTGCTTTCCAGAGAGCAGTTCTTTGTTCATTGTTTGAATTAAATGCTTTAGCAAATCTGTGAGATTCCAGCAGACAATCAAGAAGTTTGAAAAGCTGCTGTGATGTTAGAAAACGATACATCCCTTGATCTTGTGTATCCACACGGACATCGAAGTCTACTGCATCCCTCTATTAAAAAAAAAAGAAGAAAGGAAAAAAAACAATTTCAAGTAAAAATTCACAATTTTCTTCAGCAAGCTCCTGTGGTAACTCAATCCTACCCTGTTTTCATCTGTATTTAAACTAAAACTGTATTAAAAGTTGTATCTACATCCCAGTTACGTAAATCCCTTTGAACAACTCATGTTTTAATTGCCACAGTGTGCTGCCCCAGCGCAGCAAATGCAATTTAATGCAAGATGTAAAGCATCTCAACAGTGTGCTAGAAGTTCTCAAGCGCTTCTAAGAATTGTAAATTAGATGTTACAGGATTTTATGAAATTTTATCCACTAGAGAAAAAGCTGTTAAAAAGAGAGATACCTATCAGTTCTACTTACTTGTGCTGCTGCTAGATTCTCTGCATCCTCTTTTTTGCTAGTTGCTGGGAAGAATACAATGTTGTCGATAGTCTGAATGAGTTCCAGTTGTACAACGCATTTGATCAAAAGAGCAGCAAATAGCTTCTGTTCTGGAAATTCTTTAAAGGAAAGAAAAAGAAAATTGCTTGTTAACTAAAGAACTGCGCTATTTTTTTCTTTTTTGAGCTATTTTGGGGGTAAGCTGAAGAACAACTTAAACTTCAAGTACATTCGTACATTCAAGTACATCCACCCATCTGAATTACTCTTCTAAAACCAGGACTGATCACGATGCTAACAATTGGCAGGTTTTAAAAAACTATTTCCTAACTTTAAAGTCACCTGCCATATATTGGACAAATATTCAATGTTACCTAAAAATCGACTTGTTGTTAGCATCAGTGCAATGGGAAGAACGAGAGGCTGAGACTGTCCACCGGTAGATGAGGCTCAGGATAGCACTGGTATCACTGGTGCTTGTTTGTACTTGTGGCAAGTGCTAACACCACCAGACATGAGCATTTTAAGCACCAACATGTAACTCTGCACAAGGATCTTAAGGGTTTGATATACTCTCTCCAAATCAGTCTAAATACACCTTTTGTTTTTCACCTATTGTTTCTTTTGCATTCTGCAACAAAGAAAGCTTTGCTCTTAAGAAAAAAAAATTACTCATTTACATAGCATTATAAGGAGAGTACTATTTTTAATATTTTACTTTGCGTAAAAAGCCTGCAAGTTAGCAGCTGAACTCTAGATTTTTAAAGCACAGGTCAAAAACATGGACACACAAGAGTCCAACAGAATTCTGTCATACTACATGAAGACAAAAATTTAACCACTGTAATTTTCTTCACATCATATTTCTGAAGTTATAACGGGCTATAACTAAAGTTACCAAATATCTGCTAAATACAACTCTTAAGAGATATAAAATGCCAAATCACTACAAAACACATACTTGCTGTTGGCCTGCTTTTACTCATTTCTTCACCTACTGTGGACCCTGCGCTGGGTTGATATGGACGTCCATCTGAAGATCTAGGCTGAATAGAATCATGAATATCTACTGACTTCTGTGAGATTGTATCCTGAAAAGAAAGCCCAAAAAAAAAAAAAAAAAAAAATAACAAAAAATTTTGCCGCT
>VYXH01000348.1:419378-430044 GCA_013397275.1 Burhinus bistriatus
AAAAACAACTTACAGAAAACTTCTGCGAGCTAATCATCAACAGTGTTGTGCTCTTCATAGCTTAAGACATTTGCTGTCTCAACACTGCACTTTTTCACTCACTTTAGTCATATTTGCTATTAGCATTCAAGAAAGATGTACTAAAAAGATGACCTACTAAGAAAGAATTGAAAATTTAACAAGCAACAAATACTTAATTACACAGCAAAGTCAATGAGTAGTATTTTGCACATAGTTTTTTTTGTATGCCATCCAAACATTTAGTATGTCAGCCAACAGTTAGTTTGACTTTTACCAGATTAAGTGTATGAGGTTTGCTGCAATGTTCCGATACTGGGAAATGCAGTATCTACCTTGATCTACAATAAAAACCTCTAATAGCTTCTGTGAGAATTTGTATTCCTTTTACAATGGGTGAAAATGTGAACACACATCTCTGAAACGACAAGTCCAAACAATATGAGGTATCAAACTTTAATCTTTATTTACCTTTACTCCCTTGAATGTTATAAGCTCCTACTAACATGTTTGTAGGTGCTACAGAAATCTACCACAGTAAAATGATGGAGGAGGAGAATATATGCCTATCAAGAATATGCTCTAACTTAAAATCCTTTGCCAGAGAGCTGTTTCAGCAGACTTCTGCAATGTGCTCTGATTCTCCATGTTGTATTATGTTATCTTGTGAGCTAGAATTCAATGACTTTGGAAGATTAATTGCTGGGGTTTTGTTTTATTTTTTAATAAATATCTTCCTTCTTCATCAGTTGAATGTAAAGTATTAAAATCAATGGTAATACCTATTGGTTTCATTTTAGAAAGCATTCATTGAAAGAGAGAAATGTAATTAATAACAAAATATGTTATCATTAATTGCAAAGCAGTTATACATAGCCATTACTGTCCCTTTCAATAACCCAGCATTTCTATTGGCATTTGTTCCATAAGTGCCACTGGAGACTACACATTAATTCCCTGCATTGTAGTGGTAGTAAGATTTAAATCTACTCATACAGTTCCTATAAAGAACATATCAACTTCTCATACCAGTAAATAACTAAGGTTTTAATCTCCATTAAGTATAAATACACTTTTAATAGCTATTATAGCTATAGATAGTAGAACACTTCATTATATTTGAACTACCTGCAGAAAAATTAGATGGAAATATCTAAAGCCTGCAAAAATTCTATCTTACCAAAAGAAAGGATCCAAAATATATGTCCTTTAATGCTATTTATTATACAAGTTCTGTTAATTTCTAAGTTGTAAAATGTCTTTTTTGCACTGAAGACAAAAAAAATCTTTGAAAACATTCATGTTAAACTATCTCAAAGAGAAAAGATCTTTCAATTAATTCCCAAGACATTTAATAAATTTACCATTTTTGCATGCTATTATATTTGACATAAATGGATCAAAAACATAGCCAATGTTTAGATCAAACGTTTTAGACATCAAACCACTACAAATGAGTCAAATATAAGCAAGCACATTCAGTCAGATGGATGTAAAATACCTCTATAATGAGAACTGGCCATCACAAACATTTACACTCTGTTGTAAGTAAATTATGTTAACACTCCATAAAGATAAATGGAGGGAGTCGGTCTCTCTTAGAAGAACTCATTTGGGACCATATCCCTGAACAATTTTTATCAAATGCTTCATTAATCTATAAAGAACGTCATACAGCAATCTTGTGAGAATGTCCAAAAGCTAAACTAATTCTCATCAATAGTAAACTAGCTACAGGTCTGCCATCTGTAACCAAATCCAAATTTTACATCAGTTTATTCAATCAGTGCTAAGAAATCTGATGGTTATACATATTTTCTATTTTAAACACTGATGCTTAAGTTCTTATTACCAGAGAAAATTTGAAGGGGGAAAAAAGTCAATCTGGCAATCTTTTCACCTCCAGCGTTTTCTCACCATGCCAATATATCAAAGAGAATATAGAGCAAAATGAAACAAAAACCGTGCCCCAGACCAGAAAACAACTCAACCCCTAAATACAGTATTACAGAGACCTATCAGACACAGAACATTACCTAAAACATACACAGATAACAACCTACAGCCAACTTCCAGAAGCCAACTTTGCTGCAAGCAAACATGTACTTCTCTTTCTCAATTAATTCCTTGCCATTTTTAAGCATTAAATAGCACTTTATCTGGAAAGAACTTTTTCAAGTAAATAAAAATTGAAAAATGGGTTTAAACTAAGTATACTTTTCACTTATTCTACATCACAACACGTTTGTACCGAAATCTTGCAAGCCTTTAAAATATTGCTTACCAGTTTTTCTTTTGCATCAGAGGGAGACCCAGAGCCAAACTCCCCACTGACTGGTCGCCAAGTCAGCAGCCTTGAAGACACAAAACCAGTACCATATTTAGTAAGTCTGAAATACAAATCAGGACTGTTATTCTAAAAAGTCCACTTCAATACGGTGGGTTTTTTGTTTGTTTTAATTTAAATTAATGGAAGCCAAACATAAAGAGTCAGATATAGAAACTCCCATAAATTAATAAACTAATTTCAGTTTTAAGTACACATTTTGTTCTTTCACACATACTGAAAAATTTAAGTATTGTGTTTTTCAACTTTAACGTTTCTGCCAATTGCCTTGGACGGACAACTGGATTATGTGGAGGCAGATTAATTTTTCTCAGCAATATGGGATTTGGCTTTGGGCAGTGCTCTAGTGCCATTAATGGGCCTTGTTCTCCCACACTGCCTTAAGCTTTACCTGGAATAAGGAATGAGTCTACCCCAGGACAAATCACCATGAACGTCTGGAGATGTTTTGCATGGGAAATGTTCCAGCATTGTGATTCTATTTCCACTTAGGATTCAGCGCTTCCACTTGGGATTCAACATTGTTATGAGATACCAAGTCACTCACAATACTTCTCATCTCTTCCCTGCGGTTTTCCTATAACATGTTGCTGTCTTGAGGATCTTTGCCTTAAGCACTAAAAATTTCTACATTAATTGTAACTTATTGAGGCTGTCTGTGCCTGCGAAGAATCGAGGGAAATTGGATTAAATAACCTAGAGTGGCCCCATCCTCTCTTGTTCTATCAAATCTATTGCTACAAAGTAAGATTAAAGTTATTTGTCATTGTTAAGATCTCAAACTATTTAGCCTCAAACTGTGTGAGGCAATGCATGATAGCCATTTGTGTCTGCATATCCTAGATGAGATCTTTCCCATTGTGTTAAAGCTCCTAAATTAAGATATCGCTGACCTCCATACAACTAAAGATCATATAACTAAAAAGACAAATCGGAGATAAGAAAAGATAAAATCTCAAGGCATGTAATGAGACAACAAATAAAGTAGAGCAGAGAACTTAATTGATTCGTGAAAGCTACCAGGACACAAATTGCAGATTATTCTGGATTAGAGGTTGTTAAACACAGTGTAATTTGTTTTGGGCTAGAAAGCCTTAAACTTCTATCTGCCAAAGGAGGTATTGGAATAATGAGCCATTATGAGCCAGCAGAGGGCAAATCGTCCTAATTTGTGCAAGGAACCAACTCTACTTCTTGAATTTCCTGAGGACAAGAGGGCATTCACACTGGCTTTCTCAGCACCAGTGAACCAAGACTTACCCTCATGAAACTTCAGATAATTTCAATTACAAAAAAAAATATAAACAGAATAGAAATTAAATAAAAAGAAGAATCAAAGAAACTAGTAAAATGAGCTAATGAAGTATGGTCTGGATGAGCAAACAGTGAGGTGGATTGAAAACTGGCTGAACAGCCGAGCCAAGAGGGCAGTGATCAGAGGCATAAAGTCTAGTTGGAGGCCAGCAACTAGTGGTGTACCCCAGGGGTCAATACTGGGTTCAATTCTGTTCAACATCTTCATTAATGATCAGGATGATGGGGCACAGTGGACCCTCAGCAAGTCTGCTGATGACACAAAACTGGGAGGTGTGGCTGATACACCAGAGGGTCATGCTGTGACCTGAAACAGGCTGACGGGAACCTCATGCAGTTCAACAAGGGGAAGCGCAAAGTTCTTCACCTAGAGAGGAACAACCCCATGCACCAGTACGTGCTGGGAACCACCCAGCTGAAAAGCAGCTTGGCAGAAAAGGCCCTGGGGGTCCTGGTGGACACCAGGTCAGACATGTAATGTGCCCTTGCTGCAAAGAAAGCAAATGGTACCCTGGGCTGTATTAGGAGAGTTGCCAGCAGGTGGAGGGAGGTGATCCTGCCCCTCTACTCAGCACTGTGTCCAGTCCTGGGCTCCCCGGTACGAGCCACGGACATATTAGAGAGAGTCCAGCAAAAGGCCATGAAGATGATTAAGGGACTCAGCATCTCCCCTCTGAGGAAAGGCTGAGAGAGCTGAGATTGTTCAGCCTGGAGATGAGAAGGCTCAGGGGAATCTCATCAATGTCTATAAATACCTGAAGGGAGGATGCAAACAGGACAGAGCCAGGCTCTTTTCAGTGGTGCCCAGTGCGAGGACCAAAGGCAAAAGGCACAAACTGAAATACAGTTCCCTCTGAACATCAGGAGACACTTTTTCACTGTGAGGGTGACCAAGGACAGGTTGCTGAGGGAGGCTGTGGAATCTCCCTCCTTGGAGATATTCCAAAGCCAGGACACGGTCCTGGGGAAACTGCTCTGGGTGGCTATGCTTGAGTAGTGGGGGTGGACAGACAACCTCCAGAGCCCCTTCCAACCTCACCCATTCTGTGTGATTCTGTGTTAGTGTCTTCAGCTATCAATACCTCAATGATTTTTTGGAAGCTTGGCAGGAGTACAGTTTAGGCTTTTCTACTAAGTGACCCTTGCTGAAACTGGTACCTGAGTAAATGTTCCGGTACTAAGTTTTCCAAACAAGGAAATAATATGATCACCTCTCTTTGCAAAAAGTTAACTTGCCAACAACCAGCAAAGGCTAGTACTGCAACTAAGAACTCCCGCAGCCAATGCTGCAACTCTGAAGAAGCAAGCTACACAATAATTGGAAGATGTTTTATATGAATGCTAAAAAAAGAACAGATGTAATCCTACCTGATCAGATTAATTAAAAACCTCTGCCAGAAGATACTTTACACTCCAGAGATTCATAGCATCTGACTACTTCAAGACAATTAGCAATAAAGCACTTGCCCATAAAACTTTCATACATACCACTGTGTGATTTGTCTCTGTCTTCATTTCAGTGTTAACTATTGTGTTACTTCCAGACAAGGGAAAACAAAGGTAAAAAGAGCATTTGCCGCCTTCTCTAAGTACTGTGGCAGCCTCCACAACAAGTTCGGTATTAAAACTGTGTTGTCAAAACAAAAAAAATTAAGGCTGGGAGGGCAGGAAAAGCTCTTATCGCAAAAATACAGCTAATAGAGGGACTAAGAAATACAAATATGCCAGTTAAAGAAGTCCCAGTCAAATCAGAAGTCACAGTAAAAGAACCAGATCCCATAAAAAGAGCAGAAAGAAAGAAGGAGCCATACAGAAGGACAAAGAAGTATCCTCCTGGGGCTCAGAAAGCGAAGGAAAGAAAATGAATAAGAAGTCTCCTTTAAAAATATGAATGAATACCTGTATGTTGTTATCATAATTTTTTCTTACCCATTTAAAAAGCTTCAGCTTTCATCAAATATGGTCAAAGTGAACTGTTTTGAGCAGTTTTGTGTCACCGAACGATTTTTTGGAAAAGAGCAGGCGTACTTTCACCATGGGAAAGGACTGATTACATATGTTCAAGGGATTACTCATGTATAAAATCCAAGTAAGATTTGCTTTACCCTGCAAAAGTTGGGAACCTCCCAGAAATGCAAGAAGGAATAATATAATGAAGTTCTCAAAGAAGTCATAGGAAGATTAAAAAAGGAGATGGGAAGTAAAGAATGGAAATCTATGGAAGGAGTCAGACACCCTCCTAGGAAAAATAACCCATTTGAAAAGCAGAAGTGCCATAAACAACAAAGGGAGTGATGCACATATTTCAAATCAGATACGGCTAAAGGCAACAAGAGTATTCTGAATGTGTCTAAATATTAAGATATCCAAAATGCTGCTCTAGAAGGGTTTCTAATATTCAACTATAAAAATACCCAGAAACCTAAGTTTTGATCATATGTGGAAACCAAAGCAGATGTTCTGCTAGTGAACATTCACTTCAAAATCTTTCCAAGTATGGGACATAGTAAGTTAGGGCTAATTCAATTGGATTTTTACATCCAGAAATATGGTTTCAAATTTTATTTTTGGTAGTTATCAAAGTGCAAGAAAATTATCTTGCTAGCTCCTAGATATTTCAGCTTTATTTTAGTATTTTTTTTTGGATGCAATTAATTCATACCTACTCACATAGAAAAGTAGGTGAGGTAGTGACAGATGGATTAACTTATCCTTTAAGCATGAATGAAGCTCTGTTACAGTGCTGTCTGATACATAACTCTAAAACTAAGGAAAGACTGATGGGCAGAAGGGAAAGACAGTTACCAAATATGCAAGATCATTTTCATAAAAAGATTAGGATTCATAGAAACATACAATAGAAGTTAACCATTAACCCCAGGGACTTAAATCTGTACAACTGTTGCAGGATTTCAGTATTTTGTGGAAAAAGCTTCACATGTAATTACAAATTGCAAAGTCTGCCTATCAATAGCATTCTTCTATTACAAAAAGAAAATGACCAAAAATCAGATAGTACTTCTCAAAAAATCCAGCATTTTAAAGTTGAATCAAGTTACAGTTTTGGGTTGTTGTTGTTGTTTGTGGTTTTTTTAATCTCCCATATAGTATTTCTAGTTTTTAACAGTTTATCATTTACAACACAAAAGTAGTACATCTAGCACCTAATTTATCATTATGTTCCAAGAAAGTCTGCTTCTATTTAGCCCACACATAACAGCTTTTTGTGCACCCCACCTATTAGATATCTAACAGTTTGAAATCAGTAAGTCATGTAGCTAAAGTATTTTACAAAGTATAAATATTAACAGTCCTCTTACGCATGAGGGATTGTAGTTTTGAAAATATCCAGCATACAAGTACAAGTTTTATCCCAGATTTCTAGGGTAAACTTTTCACCATTTAGGATGACAACATTCTCCAAACAGTTTGTACCAGACCGTGCCAGTTGTTCATTGTCTGGAAAAGACAAACAGTGCATTTGTTTATTCACATTCAACACAGCAAAATGTTAACATTGTTTAACGTAATTTGGTACAGTCCTACCTTGCTGCACACACCAGTACAGCTGTGCAAATATATCATCCAAGAGAACATCACTAAGTACTTCTAAATACTGTGTGAATACATCACATATTGCATAAAGTGCATGGTTGCAAGTTGTTGTCATCCATTCAGCTTTCTAGGAGAGGAAAAAAAAAGTTACAACTTTGTTTAAGGTGAAACTTTTAGAACACACATCCCTGCAGGCACACAGATATATGCATTTGGATTGCTTTATAGTGACACGTAATTCCTTTCTATATCTCAAAACCCCCAAAACTTGGAGCCCCAACTTTGGCTTTGCTAACTAGCAGGTTTAAAAAACTACAGAAACAGACAAACAACTATTCTTGGAGACCAGATTACAGGACTGACAAGCACCATGAGACACTACGCTTGACATTAAACTTCATGTCTAACCCTAGCTCAATAGTTTAACACCAAGCTAAGTTTTCTGTGTTTCTTCTAAACATTTTCCAGGGAATAAAAATTTAGAAAGTGAGAAATGTCATTCTACAAATAGTCAGGCAGAGCCTCCCAAACAGTTGACAATTTTGATCAAACTTCTAATATTAGTAATTTACACGTAATTTACATTAGTAAGCCCATTTCTGTTTCACTTCCTTGTCAGAACAGTATCTAGTCCTGGTGTGGCAGGTCAAAACCTGTTTGGCTGGTCAAAAGGGTGCAGTGAAAGCACAGTGTTGGTTTTTGGGGTTTTTGTTTGTTTGTTTGGATTTGGTGGTGGTGGGAGTTTTTTTGTTCCCCTCCCCCCTGTCATCAAAAAGTTTTGAACTAGCAGAATTTGTTTCTTCTAGTTGTGACTTTACTGCTGATCACAAGCTTCATTCCATGGAGCATGTTGCCATGAAATGATGCATGTCTTAGATACCAGACACAACGTGTAAAAGCTACAGTTCTTACAAACCCTAGGTATGATGCATTTTATGCTATTCTTCTGTTGTTTGTAGTGTAAACTACAAGGCCTTTTACCTGCATGGTTTAAAAAAAAAATATGAGGCAAGCGACAGTATCTCCAACAGAATGCTAATAAAACCAAATACGGCTACTAGAACTACAGGACAACCAGGCGGGTTTTGAGGTTTGCCTTACATTACTTGATAAGCTATATTACTAATCAGGTTTTCTACTGCAACTGTAGATCTCACGTAAACTATCCTCCCCCACTTTTTCACCTCAGTCTGCTGTTCTGGCAGTTTCATGTTGTCAAATATCCTGAAGACAATCCGAAACAAATCTTGCCACCAGTGTTTTTCATAAGTATGGCCATATGTCTTCATTATTTCAAACATTACTGTTAAGCCCCTGAAATGAAGAAAGAACAACATATATTAAGAGTTACAAAAAGACATGCACTAGGCTAAATATGTCCAACTGCAACAGCAATAACAAACTCAAATACTGTTAAGAACATTACACATTGGTCTGATGTGGAACAGGCACACTAGTACACCAAAACTAAGTAGAAAAATCAGCTTGTTTAAAAAGCACTTAAAAAGTCACAGGCAATATCCAGAAAATACTCTTGAGAACTGTGGTAATTTCAAATTAAAATAGGAAAATAACTTCTTTACAAAGGACCACAAAAATAAAGGAACAAGTATTTCCAGGTAAGAAATACAGAGGTCTAGAAATGAGTATTAATCTCCACCAGCTATAAAGGGAGTCCAGATGCACAGCTCGCAGGCAGATGTGTGAATTTAAAATTATTTGCATACAACCTCATGTTTAGCATCAGAACCACAACAGAATACATTTTATAAAGGAAAAGCCATATGCAAGGAAAATAACCAGGTTTTACATTAAATCATAGTACAGCTTTGCTTTTTCAACCATTTCTGCAATCCTCAACCCATTAATAAATCGTGGTATAAAATCAGTTTTAAAATCCTCGAAGTATGTATGATGGGCAAGACACAGGAAGGCAGGCAAGACTGGGGTCATGAGTTTAAATTAAAACCAAAAAAAGATTCCAACAGAATTTTGCTGTTCGAGTCCACTAAAACAAAACCTACTCCATGCATGGAGCATTTTACATTTGTTTTAAACTGAGCAAAAAAATGGAAATGTGACACAAGGCTTACCCAGGTCAACTATGATAAATCACTGAAATGGAATAAGTAACAGAGTATATATCGTGGAATCAAACACCACACATTTATATTTGCTAATGAACAGAGAGGATCAGTATTGCCACTGGAAAAATACAGATTTGGATATTAATCCAACGTAATACCTTATTTATAAAAAAAAAAAAAGTGTGTAGGGGAATTTAATGCATATTGACCATTTAGAGTTGACCTTCCATGTTAAAATAATGCTTACTTGTTTTATGTTAGGAAAGTTAAAAGTTGACCTTTACATTTTACTGCGTTCCATGCATAAACTGCCTCCATTGCATCTGATTGTAAATTGAGATGAGCTGTTTTAAATAGTTTACAGGTTTATAATAAATGCGAAACAGTCACTATATTTTAATTTCCTTAAGCTTTAATTTATTTTCAAATTAACTATTTAAATGCTTCTCGTATTTGTGATTTCATGGCTATTCATCCTAAACAGGCACTCTTTGATTATTTAACTTTAAGGAAATGTAATACTTACCTATTTAACATAATAATCACAACCATTTAACTTCATTATTTATTATAACAGAAGATAAAAATTTCATATGTAAAGAACACAGACTTGATTTCTACATTCCAGCATCTATTTAAAAGGTGTTTTTAAAAAGTCTGGTGTTCCCACAGTAATATCACCTAACTTAAATACGTTAAGTCATTTTACGACAGGTACATTTACTAAAAGAGTTGTTTGTAAAGTAAGCCTTTTAAAATTTGAATTACAAATACTGATTGTTACCTGGTTCTTACATCTAATTTGCATCTATTGATGATACAGGACAACTCAAACAGAATTGGGAACCATCCTCGTACCCACACTCTGTCTTCGGGAGCTACATTCATATCATCACTTGTGTATTCCTTGAATGCCTTTAGAAGAAGACACAGGGTTATACAGAGTCTTAAGAGTTAGATTCTTCAAAATAAAACACAATTTAGATTGTAAATAACAATTTCTGCTGTATTAGTATTACACCCTGATACCTCACGTGAGCTAGTAATCAAAATAATAATACTGAGAAGGTGAAGTGTTTTTCAAAGTAATGTTTAATATATTATGAAAAACAAACTAAAAAAAAAATATAAACATTCCAACATCAGTTTTTGCTTGCAGTTCAGTCTGAGTCTCTTACTCTCTTTTTATAGGGACAGCACTGATAGTGAGGATCTACCATAACATTTTGAGGCTATCAAGCATTTTTGCTCACGCCATTATCCATTCTTCACAACAATTCTCAGTAGAGAGCAGATCCTGAGATACACTGATTTCCAGCAGCTCTCCGAAAAGCTAGCCACCAGC
>VYXH01000348.1:430090-441155 GCA_013397275.1 Burhinus bistriatus
GGGGGGCAGGGAATAAAAGGAAAAAAAAAATTGCTGATACTTTCAAAGTCTATCACATTTTATACTACTATTGCTTCTGAATAAAGTACATTTTTCATTAATCTCTGAAACTTGAAGGGAAGCCAATAAGGTTAGCGCGAGTATTTTTTTCTTTATAAAAGCACTGTTGATTAAAGCACTTAGTTAATACAGACTATACCTGAGGTCTATCAGATACATATTTCGCACAGTGGCGAATGAGACGGATCGCTTCCATACTGGTATCTGGAAATGCTGCATTGCAGGCAAATTCAGACAAGCACTTTACTGCATCCTGGAAAGAATCTATGGTTGCTGGGAAGTGTTTTTCAAACACAATTGCTGGGAGAAAAGTGTGAACAGAAGAAACAAAGTGTCATGCTTTAAAACTTATTAATTCTAATATGAATTGATTGTACCAGAAGTCATGAGAGACTAGTTCATTGATTGGTGCTGTCTAATGCTTAAGTAGCAATAAAAACTAAAAGATGAATTGTCAACCAAAATCAAAAATTCACCTAGAGGGCATTCTATTTTGACAGTAAATAACTGTCTAAAATAAATCTAGTCCAAAGGAGAGAAATTTAACAGTTAAGCAAGAACAGAGCAATAGGCTTACTGCTTAACACTAGTCTGTGTGATCAGAGCTTAAGAGGGCTACATAAAGCATGGAATTACATCTACAAAACATTCTTCATCAATGCTGAAAAAGTTTTAGGAACTTGCAGAGGTTGATACAGAATAAAGAGAGCCCTTATGGCAATTAAAGCCTGAGATCTAGAGTAGAATGGAAAGAAAAGAAAATTAAATAAAAAAAATTAAAAAAAAAATAAAAATCATAGTGCCTCCAAGCTCAGTACTTCCTCCTAAACAGGGACATAGACAAGCACAGTTCAGCAACAGGGAAGATGATAAGTAAACAACATAATAGTAAAATGACTACACAAATTTTTTTTCTGGGAGGTGAAAAAAAATAAAAAGTTCTTCACTTCACTGAAAAGGTACACATTCAATGAAATTATCTAAGGCTCAACTTGCTTTACTATAGAACACTACAAACAGATTTATTTTTTTTAAAGGCACAAAAGAAGACAGATAACTATAATCTTATTGACTTATTTTTGTAAGTATTTTCCCAGAGGATTGGTTGAAAAGCGTAAAACACTGATTCTAAAGCATGAAGTGGGCTTTACTATGCAGGCAGTAGAGCCAAGAGATAAACAAAGCTTCCTGGTCTCTGGAGTCGCATACAATTTCACAACGTCTGAATATCGTCAATACTCACTGACAATGTGTCCTGTAGTCTGGAATGCAAGTTCCACTATACTTTCATCCTGATCTGATGCTGCCAGATGAAATACTGAAAAAATGTTTTTCCAACCAGAACGAATGTTAGCAGCCTGGGAATTTACCATCTGTGCAATACACCGTACAACCATGTCTCGAATAGTAGGAGACCTAAATTAAGATAATAAACAATTATTGTTTAAACTAAGTTACATAATCAATTAGAATAGTATAATTCTCCAGCAACTGATTTTACAAAAGCAATTTGTAACATTAATTGCAAAAGTTGGTGCTTATGATCCCAGGCGATTCAGTTAATTGTGTGTTATTACCTGTTTCTCTTCATGATATGTTCAAACGGTCTTAGGAAGTCCTTCTGGAATCGGAAATTAGCAAGTTCTCCTTTTTCTAAGAACTTCATCGATAATTGCCTTAAGGAATCTACTGCAAAAATAGCTACATCTTCATTGGGATTGCAGCCAACCTGATAACACAGAACAGAAATGCATAGTGAGCTTGCATCAGAATTCTTATGGATTCAGCTCAAGCTGCTTTTACATTTGATAACGGAGAACTAAGTAGTACTGGAAAATTAACAGAATTAAGCAGTAGCCAATTCCATAAACCACATTGTTAATGCGGCTCAATAATCCCTAACAAATTCCAGCTATTTTCTACATTATATATCCTAGCATTTAAAACTCTCTAAAAATAAGCAAGCTCTCTAGAAAGACTTCGACAAGTTGTATTAAAAATGCATGTCAAACATTCACGTGATAAATAGTCCATTTAGACTTGAACAGAAAACAATCTCTTATCCCAAGCTTCATAGAACACCCCCAAAAATTAGAACAAATAACTAAAGGCAGCCAGTTCTAGACCCCTCTTACATTTATTATAATGTGTACCTCTGCCTTCTTGCAGTCCTTTCCAGCTTTACCATTTTTGTTGCGTTTTAAGCTACTTACACAGAAGGACAGAAAACACATCATAATTCAGACGAGCACATGGTTTTCCAACAAATCTCTAAATAAATTTTATGTGTATCGATAATGCAAGGAGTATGCGGTATAATAATTAACAGGAATACCTTATTAAAATGATCTCCAATAACTTCCCAGATTCTAGACCACTGTAGCCTTATCCGGCCCATGTTGTAGTAAGAAATCTCTACTATCTTCTGCAGACTAAACATTCGAGGGTGGGTAGCAGACAGCAGTTCATCCATAGATACAGCACAAAGCCAGCGAACAAAATCCACTGTTAAAATGGCCAGAGATTTTAATGCAATATTTTTCCAAGGTTTAAGACAAAGCTGCTTTGTAGTTTACGGGGTGGGGGGGGAGATGAAACCTACCAATAGCATTTCCATCCAACCTTGTAGATCCCGTAAATATTCTGTAAAGTGCAGTTTAAGACATTGTTACAATTTCCTAAAAAAGCATCTATTAAACATGTATTCAAGACTTTTTTAATATATCTAGACACCCTCTGACTACTTTTTTTTTATTAAAAAACAATTAGTAATTGTGGGAAAATACTGAGCTTTGAAAATAATATCAGAAATATTTCCATTATTTCTAATATTTAAAAATAACTCCCATAAGCATGGGTGGAGACTGGGACGTGAGCATTGTTTCCAATACTATCCATTCATTAACAGTGACTGATGAATAATGTCAGTAGTTTATAAACTATTCAGCCCTGCTCCAAATAGAGAAGTCAAACTTCTCCAGAGTGTACAATTTCTACTTGCCATGACAAACAGATACTTGAAACACTTCCCATTATGAAGTGGGGAGAAACACTGCAAACCTAAAGAGCTATTATGTGTTTGACATTAAGCCTCAAGTTCACTTGATGTGATTTTACTGCAAGCCAACTTCTATTGAACTGACATCGATCTTGCTGCCTATACTCAATCTGAGAAATGCCTGTAAGCCTTCAGAATGATACCCCTTTGTGACTGTCAATTTTGACAACCGTTAAGAAAATGATGTTTTTTGATTTCTTATATGCTGAGAGAGCAAGATCCATTAACACTCCAGTCTGATCAGTACTTCATGATATAAACGGGGAATGTTTATGATACGTATTATGACTGATCAAATCCAGTTATGATAAATATAATTTATAGAAAGGAAGACTGGAATAATAATTTTGGTAATTTCAGACATCTACATAACCTAGAGGAAAGCAGGGAGTCAGTAATTACATTTAGGAGAAAAAGGGTCTGTCAATAATGCTCCCTGTATTAAGGCAAAATGAGATTTGCTATATGTTACTATATATAGCAAATCAAGATTCTCTGGACAGTACAGCAGTCTTCGTTCTGTAACTCTCCTGTAATTAACTTTACGTCAGCAAAAAGGCTTCTTGCCTAATCTTTGTTCTGTTCCCTCTTGCAAAAATACTTCTGCTCCATAAGGAAAAAAAAAAAAGAAAAAACCCACAAAATCAAAAAGCACTTTAATACAGTAATATTTATTTAGGTTTTTTTTCCAAATAGGGTAAACTATTAATGTCTATTATTAGCACATGGTATTCAAATATTGCTTAAGTCGTCTGAGGTGGCAACAGCAAATTTAATACTATACCTGTCTACAGCAACGACAACACTTTGGGAGCTAGTTTCACCAATGGATTCCTGAATACTTGCTATCTGCTTCCAATCCACGTTTCCACCAACTACAGTGAACAAAATTTGAAAAATGGGTAAGAGATAGCACAAACTGCTGAGAAGAAAGAGGAAGAGAAGTCGTGCCCCTGCCAGTATAATTACATTTTTAATTCACAAAAAAAGAGAAGTACATTATTAATTTCCCTTACATGAGCTGGGCATCTCAGTGAATAGTTGCGTGTTGGTCTAAGTCCTAATTCTCTAGATTCTCCATCCATGCATAAACTATATTAATCCCAGAAAACTGTACATATTTAGAACATTTGTATGAATAGATACAAGTGAAAAAAATTCAAAAGCACAAGAACCACCATTTTCTCTCCATCTTTCAGTGGATCTTTGGTAACTCTGCTACTGAAGATACACAACATACGATAGAGAATATAACACAGAAGAGAACTTAGCACAATTTATTAGCAGCAAGTGAGTAAATCCATTCTGATAGGTTTTCTTTTTAATCATTCACAGAGAAGAGCTCCCACCAAAAGTCCATCTTAAAGCTACATCTCAAGTACAGCAAAATTATCTGTAAATAAAAATAGCAGTTTTTTGGAGGCTAGAAAATGTCACACCTGGGAAAGCTCATGTTAGGAAGATGCTAACTTCACAGTGAGCAAATTTCCAAAATTTCTAGCAGTCTCTAAGCTCCCCTCCACCCCCCATCAAAAAAAGACCAGGAATCTTGCAACCATTCTGGGTAATTCCACCTATCCTGTATTTAGGTGTTGTTTTTTGTTTTTTTTCTTAGGCAGCCTATCACAAAGATAGGGGAGAACAGAAGACTGAAAAAAGGCCGGTAGTTCTGTTCTCAGAGCTCTGCAGAGAAGAAAAGTTCTCACGTTTCAGACTGCCTCCCACAAGTCTGCCTCTGAGCCTTGCTGTGTTCCACACTTGGCTGGAGATAACTGGCTGTCAAATCTAGATAAACTGACCCATCTGAAGTATTTTTCTAGGGCATTTATGAAGTAACCTTTCTGTATGTATATGCATACATACACAACCTCATACTAGTATTTCAGCAACTTATAATACTGTTGGGTTTGATCAAGACTTCTCTTGTAAGCACACAAGCTGCCAGCATCAATTAACTTGAATCTTGGTAATGTGTCAGCTAAGAAACGTATCAAACAAGCAGCTGTGTGAAGTGAATTTGAACAGCTATTTCCAAGAAGTCAGGTAACCTAACCAACTCTGCCAGTTTACATGAGAATTCCTTATTATTGTAGGATTTATAATGCTGGAAAACCTAAACAGACAGCAGATTTATAGTCTAACAGTTACGAGATCTTTTACAATGAAACAGTCACCTATATAATTCTGCTTTATGAAAAACTAATTCCTCAGATTCCCATTTTCCAAAGAGGATTTCTGGTTACCTAAGTAGTACACTTTGGCTATGACCCACTCACAGCAGCAGGTTTTGTCTTCCAACTTCGTGAATACAAACTAGAGTAGAAGAAAGTTGAACTTCACAGTTACAACTCCAAGTAAAACAACATTCCTACCAAAGAAGCAAAGGAATAGATGCTTATTTGTTTACTTTTACAATCCACATGCTTGTGATGCCTTGAATTTTCAAGTAAAACAAAAAAGGGCCACAGCAGGAAGATAGTGCAAGAGTGATGAAGGCATTCAAATGTAGATGCCTGAAGAGTGCAGACCTGAATCCTTGTTCAGGCAGTAAATGAGCAAAGGGGTTTTGGGCGTTGGTTTTGCGTTTTGTTTGGGTTTTTTGTTTGTTGTTGTTTTGTTTGTTTTTTTTTAAAAAAACACACACTTCTAATTTCAGCAAGCGTGAAAGCTGATGCTTATGCACATCTGACTTTGCAAGCACGTTTGAAAGATGAAGCTTCTGTGTCACCAAACTGCAACTTCACTTACTCTAATAAACAACTATTTTCCTGTAAAATACATGTCTGTATATATGGACATAAGCACTATGGGTTCTTCAGAGTAATTTACATTTGTAGGAAGGCTGCTTGAAAAACATAGTTCCAAAGGATACTTCAGAGTGATCACAGAAAGAAAATTAAAGCATCTGCAACACAGGATTTGTAGAGAAGAGTGAAAAAAATAAAACAATTGAGAAAATTACTATGTTCTAACAGCCCCTAAGTTCAGGAAAACCAAATTCCTCTGAGTTAGGCATTCTCCTACAAGACTGAAGTAATAGCATTAAATAAATGAAAAAAAAAAAAAAAAANCCTAAGTTCAGGAAAACCAAATTCCTCTGAGTTAGGCATTCTCCCCCAAAACAGAAGAAATAGAATAATAAAAAAAAAAAAAAAAAAAAAAAAAAGTAAATGGTTGAGTTTCCATATGTGCACAGTAACAAGTATTCCAGAAATTCAATTCAGAAAGAAACATTTTATGCGTTTGGGCACAGACTATTTTCCTTAGAAATGTAGCTCACAGAGAGGAAAAAAGTCTTTATGAGCTGGATTTACACCAACGACTAGCAAGTATGATTTAGAGACACCTGACTACAGTTTACGTTCTTGAGCTATTAGGACTTAAAAATTTTAAAGGCCAGTCACTTCAGTGTAGAGAAAGTGCCAGCATTTGGAAATAGCAAAGTTGGATAGGTCATCGGGGAACACTAAACTGAAAGATGCATATTAGAAGGGCAGGAAGAAGCTCAATATTTGAGATGTTGGTAGACAGATTAATTTCCAGGCAGAAGTTTTCCCTTCAGCAGCTCTTGGCAAGGTGAGGGAAGTAGATAGAGGCAGGAAAACTGAGAGCACAATGGAAAGAAAAAGACTGACTGCAAAATAAGAAAAACTGTCTGAGGAGAACACAAAGCCAGACGATTAGAGCCTAGTTGAGCGCTAAGACCAGGGAAATTAGTAAAATAATCACTATCTCCTCCCCCTGCTCACCCCCCCAAACAAACAAACAAAAAATTACATGAAAAATTGAGGGAACATAAAGCTTTTGCTCAGCTGTGGGTGAAGTTGTTCAAAGGGCAGGAGATACTGAGCATCATAATAAAATTGAAATTTTCTAACAGTCAAATGGAGTTATATACACTTCCTCAACGCTTCCATAGTTTCCTAATACCCTACACCTGTATGTCTTAAACTGTGTTCCTATTAAAAAAACAAAACAAAAAAACCCCAACCAACCCCCCCCCCCAAAAAAAAAACCCCAACAACAACAAAAAAATCCCACCTTTTAAAGATAATTTAAGGTAAGACCACTATACATTCCTAGGAGGATAGGAAGCATCATCTCATTTATGGAGTAAATTTTGGCTCTCAGGCCAACCTAAAAAAGGCACTTATTCAGTACCAAAGTAACCAAAAGAGGAGGAAACAGAATTTCAGAATTTAAGCTAAACTAATCACCCACTTGGTTTGAATACTGCGTATTTCTCGCAAAGTTTCATAATGGAATGCTTAACCTACACATATTAACTTGCCTGTTTGGTAAAATACTTGGTGGACTAACGTTGCAGTATTATTAAATCTGGCCATACAACCAGCAATCCATTCTTACTTGGGCAGCTATTTTTTTAAATAGAAATGAATAATGTATCATTTTCTTACATTTCCCACTCTCCCATCCTAGCAATAATAATTAACAGAGCCAAACAAATATTCCAGAAATAGGAATAGGTCTACTCAAAGCCTAAGACAGTTTTACAAGGACTAATTCATGGTCTCGTCTCCGAACGTCACAGTCAATAATAATGAAAACAAAGGACAAACTTTAACATCTGTCTGAACAAAGCCAATTAAATGAAATACTTCATAGCTGCATTACTTACCCAGTCCCAGACCCACAAATTCATCGGGTGCCTGATCTTTTGTTCCAGTAAAAGAACCTTCCCTGCCACGCACTGTCCCTGAGATGTAGCGAGGTTTTACTCCAGTTCCTATTAACTGTGCCAGTTCAAGTTGACTGATGCATTTCAGAATCTATTCCAGAGAATAAAGAGGTTGTTTATCAACAAAAAGCAGTGTGAAATAGTAAAAAATATATATAAATCTTTAGGCTGATCTTTAGAAGAAAAAAAAACATTCTAAACACTCAAGGTCAGACAAATATTTCTGTTCTTCTGTCTAAAATGTGTATTAATTTAAATACTATTGAATTAGTGTCTCACAATTTTATTTCTCACTTGGATATGTTTTGCTACTTTAACTGGCTGCATAATGTGTAATTCTACATAATGTCTGTACAAAAGTATATACTTGGTACTTATCTAAAAATCAGTCTATGTATGCACAAACAAGTACACTACTGTGTTCAAAATCAGTACACGCGCTTTCTTACAGTTTAAGTACAAATTACTCTTGTACCTCATGCCAGGAATTTCCTAAATAGTTTCCATCTGTATGAGCCACCGTGATGAGAGTTTTAATTGTGTCAATATTCTTCTGCTTCATTTCAGTAATACCAGAACTCACTGTAAGTAACGTAAATCTTGCTAACGCTTGGACATAGGCATCTCTTTCAAGCTACAAGTGGGAGGGAAAAAAAAAAATTGTCTTGTAAGTATTTTCTCAGTTTCTTGTTCTTAGTACAACCTGTGTGATTTCAGCAACTATATAATTTACCCTTCTCTTCCTAGAACTGAATTTCCAAAACATTCTACAGAGTTAAAATATCTCATGTTCTTCTGTAGTAAGCTGTGGGATAAAATCAGGCACCCTCTATTCATGAACATGAATGCAATGACTGACAGCATAGAATACACAGGTTGTTCTTCGGTTTCTGGATTTTTGGAGGGCTTTTTTGGGAAACAGAATGCAGTTTCAGAAGAAATACGGCTTCTTAGGTAAGCTTTTAATATTCTGATACTATACCTGGACCTACTCTGAAAATGCTGCCTTAGACTCTCACAAGTTGTAGGATTTTTTTGGCAACAGAATCTGAATAATGCATGTTTTGCCAATTCCACAAAACTGCTCAGAATGTATTTGATTTAATCAACGCCGTTTGGAGCACCGCAGAAGCTTGTAAGGCGAGTCAGTCATGGGTGGGTAAAGAGCAAGTGACCTATAATCCAGGCAGATTAAATCAATCTAGGCAGATTAAATCAATCTCATAAAAAAAGAATGTTCCTGATTTTTATGTATAGGGTTTCTATAAACACCAAAGGAAACTCCTTAGATCTCATATGAATCAATTACAAGCAGTAAAAAGGTGATTACAGATAAGCTCACAAGTGCATTTTACTCCCCTGTTATGTATGATCTGAAGGCCATAAAGTGAAATGTTTGTACATCAGAGAAACAAATGACAACTATGAAATATATTTAACTGTCTGGATGTTTAAGACTATTTTGAAATAAGAAAATAATTGAGCACATAATAAAATCCAATATAAAATATTTTTTAAAAAATCCTGGGAAGAACATCTGTTTCATGGAGAAAACACAAATGCCACAACAGTGGGCAATGACAGATGGGACAGACTCTCACGGAGCCACAGAGCATGGCTGCCATGTTCAAACCCAACTACTACTACTACAGGGTACGCTGGCAAAGGCACAGCAAATGATGTATAAGCACATAAAAATGGGAGTTTCATGGAAAGGGTACTAAGCAAAGAACCTTTAGAGTCTACAAACTATGTATCTTCTGCAAAAGTAAATGTTTTCACTCCTACCTTCCCTCTCTGTTTCATACAGATATTCTCCCTCTGCCTCTTTTTCTAAGCCGTCAAACTAGGAGAAAAACAACTAAACAATGTGTCCATCAACCAGAAATTAAAACTAGATGATATAAGCAAATTCAGTACATCCTTTTGATGCATATCTTGTCCCAGATGCTTAAAGATAAAAGCCATACTGTGTGACAGTCTAAGATTAAAAGCATAAATAATTAAAACCAGAATCTTTAATTGAGGTTTTAGAGGTGAACATGCATAGCTTAAACTATATTGTGTACTTTGTGAATTTTCTTAAAACTGAAAGCCTCCAGCTCCCTCCGTTATCTCTCAAAATGTGTAAACTAAAGTTAACTGTTCTTAGACACCAATCTTAACTTCTGTAGCTTTATTCAAGAAAATAGAAAAGTTGCCAGCACCAGTCAGGCACAAGAGGGAAAAACCTGCTTCGCACAGAGAAGATGCCTGAGTCAGCCCAAGCACAGATTTGCCAGTCTCCTTCAAACCACCAGAGCTACTTAGCATCTGAGGTCGGACATCACTGCCTTCTAATCAGGGTCTTGTGCAACGGAATCATCCTCTAATGTACTGAAATAATCTACAAAACAGTATTGTTCTTAATGATATCAACAAAACAGAATTCCCATAGGAAACCAAGAAGAAGTATCACTTACATTGAAAACACACAACCAAGTTTTTAAATTTCAGCAAATGAGAAGTGTTTTTGAAACACCTCCTGTTCAATCAAGTTTGTCCCAAGCCAATGGAAGGGTACAACTGATTCTGGTACATTCTTGGAGCATGGGGATCTTAGAGCAAATGTGTCCTTGCCCTCCCCACCCAAGGGAGACCACTGCAGGACTGGGAGTTAACCTCTGCAGCTGCTGAAACTGATCTTTGTACCAGTTCCGCTTTTCCAGCTTAGAAACAAAAATAACAGGAATGTGAATTTCATTGAACAGCTGCAGGCTCCAGGGAAGGCTTTGTTAATCAAATTTTTAAGTCTGTTCTGTTCATTTCAGGGGGGTGGGGGGAAAATGAACAGAAACACAGAGGAAGGAAACCTTACATGATCTCAAACAGGCTTTTTTAAGCAGCTGTATCAGAGATCCCAGTGTGCCTTTCCATATTATTGATAAAATGTTATCTGATTTGCTAAATACAAGTGCAAGGGGAGAGGAAGCAAAGCATTCACTATCATATCATAGTTCAACAGTTTTTACTTCAAGTTAGTCTTAGAAGGTTGTTGGGTTTTTTGCCTGTTGGGTTTTTTTTAAAATGTTTTCAATGTACACATGAAATAATGCCATGTCAAACATACAAATGTTGCTTGTCCCTCTCTTCAGCTAGCCCTAACAGTGGACTTACGGCAGACCAGTACTCCATTTATTAACTAAGTCTACAATAACATAATAGTATGTTCACTACCGATGATTTTACAATGAAAACAAAAAGGGGGG
>VYXH01000348.1:441219-501703 GCA_013397275.1 Burhinus bistriatus
GGGGGGCAAAAAAAGCACTCAAGTTTAATCAGAATTACCCTTCGGAGCCAGAGAGTCTGGAATCCTTGGCACTGTGCTTAATACAAGATACATTCATGCATTACATCAGGAATGACATTTCCAGTGCCATAACTGTTAAAATGGTATCCAATTATAGAAGTCTCAGATTAGTATAATCTCTCTGAAGTTGAGAACAATATTTCAAACACAGTTCACATAGGTACTATTTTACTTATGAAACAGGATAGAAAGACTCATTTTATAAATCATCACAACAAAGCTAAACAGCTTTGTAACAAAGCTAGAAAGAAAGCACTTTGACATAAAAGTAGTCAACTCATGGGGAAACAGAAATTCAGTACATAGGCATGGCAGCACTTACCACAAAACATCAGGGAAAATAAAGGCCACTTTATTTAAAACATTTCCAGTCAAATATCAGATGAAGTAGTAATTGCAGAAGCTGGCAGCTGCTAAGTATTGCAGTGCATAGCTTCAGCAACAAGGACTCTCGGCACCCCACTAACATTTTGCCGGTAAATAAATCAAAGTATTGTCTCAATCAAATTTTTTACCTGAATGTTGAAAATGCAAGCAATCCTGATTGCACATCGTATACCCTCCAAACAAAGAGAGGCAACTTCTGTGTCATCACAGTCCTGTAGACCCACGCTGAATGCAGCCAGAAAAGGTGTCCATGCCAGCTGGGATGTATGCAAAATAAAAGTTACATTAGCAACCCTTAATACTTGAAGGGAATGTTACATCTTGCTGAAGTGTAAATTCCATCCTTAACTCACATCATTAACCATGAAGTTGCCTTTTGACAAAAAAAAAATGGAACAGAATAGACATGAGACATAGAATAGGATAGAAGTAAGGCAGATTGACGCTCCCCTTAGAAGCACTCTTCCTCAGCAACCAACACACACAACCATCTTCAGATAGGTGGAAAAAAAACAAACCCCAAAGCTGTGTCAGTTAGATGTCTAATGGAGTTTTGGTATTCCCTGGATAACCTTCATCTTTGCACAGTGAGAAATAAAGAGAGTCAATACTTTCTGCAAGAACCAACACAGTGTATAATAGATTCCTTTACGATGAAAAGTATATACTTAAATAAGACAAGTTTGTCCTGATAACACCAGAAGAAGGAAAAAAAAAAAAAAGGTAGGGTAAAATAGGGCAGCAAACTTTATTAATTCCACTAAAATTACAGTAAGCCAACACCAATAATAGACAGAACACAAATTTTCCTTGATCTCTCTGCTCTTAATTTTGTAGCCCTTGGTCATCCATCTTTTTGTATCTAAGCCACGGTTGATGTCTCCTATTCCTCTTGCCTCAGGCGGGACCGAGAGTGTAATACACTCAACTGAAAGTTATTGCAGGAGAGTCCACATGGTCCTGTCCTTGTGGTCAAGGCTCCCTCTCCCATAGGCAGAAAAACCAATCAGAAGATGTCATAACTACACCTGGTTATGGAGAGGAAACCCCAGGGTACCCAGAACGATTTTAGGAATAATGTTACCTGAAGTCACCCCAGATGAAACACAGAGTCAATGGACACAGCAGGGAGCAAAAGATTTCACACTTAATTTCATAATAAAATGATGCACCACAGAGCTTTGGTTTAATTTAAGTCAGCAATTCCAAAAGCACTACCTCAGAAAAGCATTTAACAGTTGCACACACCAAACCATAACTCTGGGATAGTATTAAAGGCATCAGATGAATTCCTAGATCCAGCACTTGCCCTACTGCATGACTGTTAAAGGTCCCTTCCAACTCCAACTATGCTATGATTCTATGTTCCTGTCCTGTATGTTTCTCCCCCCCGCCCCCCAATTTTTCATTCCTGTTGAAACCAAAACTAATCTTAAAAACTGCAAAACTTAAATACTTTAAGATCTAGAGATCTGTATAGTATGTTTTATAACCAGATTTACGCTGTTATTTATAATAGACTGTTTAGTCGTTAAAGGTGAAAATTAAGCCTCTAAAATAGACAATCAATTTTGGACTGCTTAGGTGGTTGCATAAAGTGAATTTTTGTTCTGTTTTAATCACTTAGCAAATCTATGTGTAAATATAGTTATAATGATAAATTTTAGACTGGCATCAATGGGTGAAAGAGACACCCAGAAATTTATAGTTTTGCTGAATAAAAAAATTAAAGAGGCTAAAAAATGTGAAATTAAATATTTAACTTCCACAATTCTCACTTTTTTGAGAAGACAGCTCTGTGTTCAACATATTACATTGTTCTCAGTACTTTAATTAGTTTTTGAACATCCTCAAGCAAGACTTCTAATTCTTAGCACTTTCACAAAAGATGCTTAGGGTGTTAATTTACCCTGATGCTTCATATTTTACTCCTTTGAAAATGGATTTTGCAAATGTACTTTTCAGACACTAAAGGCTAGGAATGTTATCAAGTAGTAGGGCTGGTATCTTAAGGAAAAACAGTCTATGAATTTTACAGATCCCTGCAAGTTAGAATCGTAGAATCGCCCAGGTTGGAAGGGACCTTTAAGATCATTGAGTCTAACCATCAACCTAACACTACCAAAACCACCACTAAAACATGTACCTAAGCACCACGTCGACCCGTCTTTCAAATACCTCCAAGCTATTTCATTTCAGCCTTAAAAAAGGCAACAGAGAGAAATTATGTACCGTACACTTCTGCTAAGTGACACCCTGAAATCCTGAAAGTTGATCTTAAACAAGGGCTTCATTTAGCGTTATTCTGTACAGAGTACTATCCTACTTTTATTAATATGGCGATGAAGAACTCAGAAGTCTGCTTCATGGACAGCAATCTTACAGCTAGATCCTCAGTGTGCCCAGGTGGCCAAGAAGGCCAATAGCATCCTGGCTTGTATCGGAAACAGTGTGGCAGCAAGGCTAGGGAAGTGATTGTTCCCCCCAAACTCAGCACCGGTAAGGCCGCACCTTCAATACTATGTTCGGTTTTGGGCCCTCACTACAAGGAAGACATTGAGGTGCTGCAGAGCGTCCAGAGAAGGGCAACAAAGCTGCTGAAGGGTCTAGAGAATAAGTCTTATGAGAAGCAGCTGACAGAACTAGGGTCCTTAAGCCTGGAGAAAAGGAGGCTCAAGAAAGACCTTATTGCTCTCTACAACTACCTGAATGGGGGTTGTAGCGAGACAGGTATCGGTCTCTTTTCCCAAGTAACAAGTGATAGAACAAGAGGAAATGGCCGCAACTTGCACCAGGGGAGGTTTAGATTGGATATTAGGAAAAACTTCTTCACTGAAAGGGTTGTCAAGCACTGGAACAGGCTGCCCAGGGAAGTGGTGGAATCACCATCCCTGGAGGTATTTAAAAGACGTTTACATGTGGCACTTAGGGGCATGGTTTAGTGGTGGACTTGGCAGTTTTAGGTCAACAGCTGGACTCGATGATCTTAAAGGTCTTTTCCAACGTAAATGATTCCATGACCCTTGAGCCCGGGCTTGGAGCTCAACCTGACCAGAGCGCATCACTCCAGGGAACCATTTGTTTATTTTAACATAGTGATCTTAGACTTCACCTCCCTGGAGCAGTTCACAAAGGGGTCATATGAGGACCACTAACTACTTGCACAAGGACAGCAAATGAGAGCGCATGGTAAGGGCACAACAATCCATTTCAGTGGCAGTTAACCATAGTGAGTTAGTTATGCCAAAGACCATACTGAAGCATAATACACTACTGAACGTACTCGGTATCTACGAATCTGGATCACTGGTATGGAAAAGGCATTTGGGATGCAGATCGCTATTGTGTAGGTGCAAAACTAAGACAGGCACTTAGAATCATTATTTAATACAGGTCCAACTACCTCCCCCAAAACTAGATGGCAATCCTTGGCTTTCCGAAATATTAATTTGCAACAGACAACATTAGACGTAAGTTTGTTCTGATAACTGCTCCCCCAAAATGCAATGAATTAATCTCCCTTAGAATCAGTAGGAAGGACTCAAACAATGAACTGGGATTAGTCATTCTGCATTTTAATACATCTGTTGTTTTGACTACACCTCTATACCTGAATAAAAATCCTACCATTTCAAGTTTTTAACTATTCTTTATACTTTCATCCCCTCAACATACTTCTCATAACTCCTCCATTATATCAAAATGCTGCTTCTATCAGCACAGAAACTTCTTAAATCCCAGGATAAATGAAACCAGAGTAGAAGGCTCAAAATCCCTTCTTTCCTGTAGCCAGTTAAATAACTTAAAAAATGATCAAAACATAGCAGACACAAATCTTTAGTATTTTCAACAAATGTCAGTCAGTATTTTGTATTAAGAAACTATGCAATATTCTAGGTAAATATCTAAATATGCATCTCACCTTAAACATGGGTCTCACATGCTCCAGGTGTGTTGCACTAGTAAAAGGTGCCTGAACGTGGCTCACTGCCTCCATAAGAGCTTTAGCTGTTTTAGCCATTTGTTCCATTTCCAAATTGTATAGGAGTCTTCTCTGCTTTTCACTAGCAACACCTGTAAACACATTTTTTTTCCTCTCATTTGTGCATCTTTAGCAGTGGTGTCTTCAGGAATATAATAATTTTAAAATTTTCATTAAGTGCCATACTCAGATGCATTTTTTGTTCTATCTTTACTTTCTGAAATTACCACACCAGCAAGATATTTCTTTTACAATATAGATAAAATTTAACATAAGGCAAACTTACGTATGAAATGTAACCTTATTTTAAACCTTTACAGAATTTTAGGATTTGCACAACAAACATTTCTTCTCCATCACCTCAACTGACAGCATAAATATCACATCCACTAAGCTAAATTCAAAGTGAACAGAAGTTTCATAACAATCCATCAGCACAGAAAATAACAATAAAATTAAGTAGACATCCTTTTTCTGAGGGAGAACTACCTTAACCCCCTTTTCATTTCAGTAATGGAACCTCTGTCTCATCAAGAAAGTGAAACCCAAGTAGAATGCAATAATCAGGTTCTTTAAAATTATGGTAAAAACATGTTAATTGAACAAATACTGAAAATGAGAGACTCTTTTTTCTAGATGCAAATTGCCTGTAAGCAATCTGTTCATAAGGCTAACCTAGGACTTAAAAGTATACAAATTTGACTATGTGGGGAAAAAGTCAAGTGTCTCAATGTTTTCTGTAGAAAAGCTAGAATGAGTCATATCTGAATTTTCACATTGTGCAAAACACAAAAAGTTCTGGTATTTGAGAGGAAAAGATATTTTATTCATAGAGTGCATAAATTAGGGACCTACAAACCAAATAATGCAAAATTTTTGAAGATGACAGAGTGGTTATTGCAGGAAAACACAATGGTTACCTTAGAAGGTGCAACTAACTGTCTGTTCTGCACTATGCCTATCAGCAACACTTACTTCATAAAGCCCTCAAATGCATTTCCCTATGTTGCTATTCAACAGCAAAACCTGTCTTCTCCATGGTCAATGCATTGAATACCAGGAATTCAGATGCACAGGGAATTGAAAATAAGCAGTTGCATTTAACACAGATTTGAAGGTAGGATCACGCATTTATGTTAAAAGGAAAAGGATATGAAATTAGAAGTTAGGACTCATTTTTAGTTAAGTAAGTGGTGCTTGCTTCATTCATCTCTCTTTTTTAAAAAGGAGATAACTTCACGAAAATGAAGAGCCAACACTTTGAATAAAGCTGATACTGCAACTACTTACTTTGTTTAGTGGATTTTGTGGGTATTGTTAATTCTTTTGTTTCTTTCATTGAAATCTTCTTGCCAGCTATTTCATTATAGATAGCAGACAAATATTCTTCAGGGAGATCTTTACTGTCATTGATACCTCTATTCATTTTAATATATTGTTCTTTTGTCATTTTATTCTTAACCTGAAACCCAGAAAGAAGCTATTAGTATCAACAAAGGAGGCAAATTCATAGCAGTTACAATGCTGCCTATAAAGCAGCCAAACAGATGAAAAGTGACTATGAAGGACAAACCTGATGATTCAGAAGACATTAAGTATCCAACATATAAAAGACTACACTGTCAAATCTACAAAATAACGCAAGGCCACGCAGACATTACAACACTCAAACATTCAGTAGGGTCCACAGATCAATTAGACACACATTACCAAGAAAAGTGGTTTATCCTGTCATACAGACCAAGCTATCTATTTTAAACATAATCCCATAATCTCTTAAGAGTTCAATACTCTTTCTAGATTCTGCTTAAATAAATAATGATGGCTAAATCACCGCAACTTTGAATATTATGCACTGCAGAAGTGAGCGGTATTTATCAAAATAAAGCTGCATTATTTTTTCAGTCTGAAATCAGAAGCAGATTTGTGTTAAAATCAATAGATAAGTAATTACAGAAGTTCTGGCTTTGACTGTATGTTAGATCACTACTGTGAGTGCTGTAATATGAAAGTAAATCCACACAATTCCTATCCAACACAGAGTAGGGAAATGATACCTTACAGAAAGGTCTAACCAAAACAGCTTAAAAATCTCAACACCCATAAACACAATACTGTTACTGAAAACATGAACAAAATTAAGCTATTGTATTTCTTACATACATATGGGTGTTAAACTGAACATCAAGCTCTTACAAACACATTGTCACAAAGCCTGAAAGTTAGATGTCTATGGATTACACAAATGTTTTTCTAGCAACATACCTGTGGACTATGAAGATCTGTTGTCAACATGATAATTGAGTAAGCTAAAACATATGCTGTATCTGCACTAGCAAAAAGAGTTTGCCTGAAGGGGAAAAGGAGAAGAAGAACAGCAAATGTAACAGATTAGGATTTTTTACTTATTATTCAGCCTTCCAAAGTTCTGAAGACAGAGTATGTCTTACCCTTGGTTACATTCTAAATATCTAGCAGCAAATTTCTCCATTAGGCGATCAATTTTTTGAGCCTCTCCTGGAAGACGAAATCCCTCCAGAAACATGCGCAGAGCTGAAACAAAATCCTTTCCTGAAAAGTCGTGTTGGTCTACATAGGCATACATGACTTCTTTGTTAAATTTATCATTGTCTCCCAGGAACTCCCCAACCTGAGTCTAAAATAAGAATAGAAAAGACAAACTAGTGCACTTACATGGAAAAAAAAAAAATAGTAAATGAGAACAACAGAGTCATACTGCCCATATGTCTCTCAAAAAGAGAGGCCTGTATGCGACTAAGACATATTCCTGCTTCTCCTCTCTAAAGCAATGTATTTTGGCCATAGATTCCATCATAATGCTCTTACATGCTCATATCTGCCTACTTTCCTCTTTTGCAGGTTTTTCTCATTACCATTTTTTTCTATTAGATGAATTCCACACGTGCACAAGACAAAGGTAATATCACTAATGATTGTTTGTTCTGTGCTGTAATGATTTTTGTAGTTAGGAAACTTATTACAGAAATGAAAAGCTTACTAAACTCAAGTTTATTCCCACTAGAGTACAGATCTCCACTAGATGCAAGTGATGCTCAAATATAAATAGCTGGCACTCAAATACATCCAAGTTGATCACTGTCAACTCAACATAGTGAAAAATACTGTGCATTCAGATAAAGATGCCTGTATATGTAAACAGAGGTTAAAAATTTGTTTTGATGGCTGATTTTAAGTTCCAATACTGAAATTTGTGACTTCAGTTACAGCTGCAAGCATGGGCATATGCAAGTCTTTCCTTAGAAAACCACATGGGTGGCTACTAAGCACAATGGTGCAGACTGCTGTTTCAGAAAGCTAAGTTTTTTCTGTCAATACCAACATGAGATATTCCCACCCTGCTGAGCCAGATATTGAAGGACCCTTCCAAGTCCAGCAACAGCTGCTAGCTGTAAATAAAAATCAAAGAACTAATCTTGATTAAATAACTTTCCTTTGGGAGGCAGCAAAAAATTGTTGCACCATGTTATTTTTTAGCTGTCTCTAAAGGACAGTTACTTCTGGCAGTCCTTTATTGGACTAAGTACATACAGTTTAATAAGTTGCTTCTAGCTGTACTAGCAACTAAATACAAGTTTGGAGCCAGCTCAAATAGGTCAGTCTTTTCCTTTACACTTTGCCAAACTACAGGATGCTTATAGTACAGGGTATAGCTCTAATGCACACTCCAATTCAAATTCCTTGAGCTTACAAATTTTAAAAGAGGTTTCCTTTTCTTCATTGTACAATAATGTTATACACTTTAAAACACTGTAATATGATTTGCAATTAATATAAAAACCTCAGCATGAGCAAAAACAACCATCAAGAAAAGTTTTCTTACTGAATCTAATCTTTCCTCTTGATGCAAGAACTGAGCAATATCTTCAGGGGTAGTGCCAAGCATTCCTTGTTCCTGTAGGTACTGAATCCCCCTCTTTGGTTTCTTATTGAATCTGTACAATCAAGATCAGGATGGAATGAGAGTTAACCCTTTTACTCATGCACAAAGCCTTACCAGCTTAAGTAAAAAGATTCAATAATTTTGGATGCGGTACTGAAAAAATCTATGTATTAAATATTTCTCCTTTATTAAACTGTGCATTAGATAGGAACGAGCTACCACCTCCTATGATTACTCCCTTCATCATTGGATGATTTTACATTTTTTCTCCTCTGTAAACAGCCTCCTCTTCCTCTTTGTTACATAACTCCCAGCATGGCATCCAAGCAGCTCCCAGTAAAGAGAGCTAAACACTATCATTTACTCTGGCACTCATGAAGAAAAAAAATATTCCACAGAAATAGCAAAGTCTTGGCTTGGAAAGCAGCAATTATGCTCTGTTGCTTTTTGTTTTAATCTGTATGAAACAATTGAGAAATCCATGAGTTGCCTGTAAGAATGGAAATGTACTGAAAGAAGGTGAAACCCTAAATGACTAAGTTGCCAGGGTCTGAGAACTATACTACAGAAAACATTCATTTTTGCATGAAGTGACCTCACTGAGGAGGTAAGGTGACAAGGCTGAAATCACACAGAAGATTCATGTCAGACTGCACTGAGAAATTATACTATCCTCCAGTTCTAATTATGACAAATTAATTCATCAGAAGGAAGCATCAGCTTAAGCACATAGGCACTTTCATCAGTAATGTGTACACTAAAATGGGTCATATTCGACTGATCACATGAGTTCAATGTTCTTTTTATCCAAATACAAAAAACCCTTATTTTTAAACAAGCAGGTCTGGAGAAAAAAGAACAAACATTCAGAGTACTCATCTTCTAGCTGTGAGGAATTAGGTTAACACAAAACACTGTTGACAGGCTCCAAAGGGGACACCATTCAGCACTCTTTCACCAGAGGAAGTGCTGTTACATCCAGAGTTTTTTTCCTAACACAAGATGAGTATCTATGAGGAGAAGGAAGAAAAACCCAGGAATCTTCATAGCTCCAAAAGAATCCACCCTCCCATGGGTGATAAAAGGGCACTCACAAGTCAATTCCTTGTTCTATTATTTCCTTTTGTTGCTTTAGGACCTCAAACTGCTCTGGGTTGTCAGTGCCAGACATCTGTGTGCTGTAACTGCCAATTCCTGATGAAGCGGTAGAATCCAAGGAATTTAAGCTTCCATATCTGTTAATTGTCTCAGGGTGTTTGGTTTCATTGCTGTCCTGTTCTGTGGGTTTTTCTTGGCCTATAAATTGGAAAGGGTTACATACATACAAAATACATACAATGAAAAGAAATTGAAATTACAGGTTATTCTTCAAATCCTCTCTGAAGGCTTCTAAAACTTACTAGGGTTATCTTCAATGATCTATTAATTTTTACATAAATATTATGTTTCTGTTTTGGTTGGGAAAATAACACACAGAAGAAGATCACTACAACATATCAAGGAGGATTCTTGCAGTCTATCACATACCTGAAATTTAAGCCTTAAATTACAACTATAATTTGTAGGCACTTGGAAAAAAATACATGACACCTTAGAAACCCAATTACAGATATTTCCTTTTGTGTTCAACTCCAATGTTACTTTTGACCTGACACACTATTCTAAGTTTTTGAAACAGAGTGTCTAGAAGTGTTTATGATCAGACAAGCCAAGGAGCTGGTGCTCTCAAGTTCACCAAGACAGCTGTGCTAACCACCTCTAAAAAGGTTAGTACTTCACCTACCAACTTTAAGCACTTAATCTGAAAATTCTGGCATAACCTTAATACTTTTCATCTCAGATCAGATAGAAACAAGATTAAAACAAGTAATTGTTTAGTTACTTCACTGCTTACAACACTGAAAAGTTCTACAGCTATATATTAGTAAATAAAAAAAACGGTCTCCATCCTGCCTGCTTCAGTAGTAATTTATCAATATGAAGTTAGATGAAATTAGAGGAGCTTCAAAGTAAGTTTTGTGATCCTTTTAAAATTAGAAATACAGAAGATAATCTGGTTTAGTAATTTTCAGTGTAATAGCTTTCTAGGAATTCATACAGTTAAGAAAAGACAACTTAGAAAACTTGTTCAAATGACACCAATCCAA
Source organism: Burhinus bistriatus (assembly GCA_013397275.1). Classification (NCBI taxonomy): domain Eukaryota; kingdom Metazoa; phylum Chordata; class Aves; order Charadriiformes; family Burhinidae; genus Burhinus; species Burhinus bistriatus. The sequence continues at coordinate 451,718 of VYXH01000348.1, forward strand.
ACTCACCAATATTTCTACCAAAGAAAAAAAAAAAGTTTATTCTTTTTTTTTTTTAATGCAAGAGGTTTTACCAATCTGGACACTAACAGTATCAAAATATTGGAAAAACGCACTAAACTCCTGCAGCACCTCTTTACTAAAGCCAGAAGAAACACATCTCCTGTCTTACCAAGTGTTGTCTGAGAATTGGGATTTACATATTGATCCTTACTCCACTCCACCATGCACTTCAAGATTGATACTAAGCATTCCAATCCTTTTTTTCTCAAACTTAATTCCTAGAAAAGATTTCAAAAGCAATACGTTAGTGGAATGGAGAGTTTAGTCTTAACCCATCATGCCAAGAAACATGAAGCTTCATAAAGTCTGGTGGAATTTTTACCTGAACATTGGACATGCCAAGTTCTTGGCTACCCCTTCCTTGAGCAATCTTTGATAGGTCATTAACTAGCCTTTCAAATATATTTGCTGCATTTAAATCACAATCATAGTTCACGTAGATGTCCACTACGCTCTGGGCATCTATAAACAAAGTGACATTGTCAAACTTGGAAGAAAAACTAGGTCAATTCAATGCAAGGCAAGTACAGTTTTGTTCTTCAGCATAAAAATGCAAAAAGTAGAATAAAACGGTCCTTAATACCTGCACATATCCTTGTCAGCGTTTGTATAACCATCCATTTATGATCAAATGAGCTAGTAGAAGTTTCCAAGATATACAGGAAAATTTCTTTGAAGAAAACCTAACAAATATTCCAGGAAGAGGGAGAAAAAAATAACATCTATTACAAACACAGTCACTAATTCTGATGGCCAATATTCTGACATAATTCTGAAAGCAGCACTTCAGAGGTACAGGAGATAAGGAAAAAAAAAAAAAAAGAAGCAAAGGAAGAAATGCAACTTATGCTTGATTCATTCAAATTAGGAATTCAAATTATTACTTATGTACTTCCGGAGTTTTGTCCAGCTGAAAATTTGGTTTATGTTCTGATCACTCAAAACCAGAAGAACCGGGAACAATGTGAAATCCTGAAGGACAATTTAGCCTAACAAGAAGTCTAAGCTGCTGTTAGAGTTCATTTGGGATTTTGAAAGGAGACATATTACCTCACCACAAAAGATTTTCTCTACAAGATGATATTATGGCACAAACATAACAAATATCCACTTACGCCAATTTAAAGTATCAGACCTTCATTAGAAGGGAAACATCTTGACACAAAAGAATCACTCTGCAGTATTAGATTATTGGAAGAAGGGTACTGGTCAGGCACACCAGAAGAAAATGCAGCAGGTCCATTAATATGAAAGTTACTCATCCCTAAAAGAGATATTAGTTTTCCCTGAAATTGCTTTAGTACAGATGCTTTTATTTGGAACAGACACTATTTATCCCCTCTCAATTAGCTCCTCACCAGATCCATTAGTACTATAGGCTATTTCATCTGAGCATGCTTAGCAGCTAGCAGCAGCAACTGCTGTAACAGCGTATGAACTCAAAATGTGAATTGCTACATTGCATCACATCACCATCCTACACAGCATCACATCACCATTCTGCATTTCTGAGAGCTCACCTCTCCATAGCCAGTTGTGGCTACCAAAATCCACCAATATATGTTTTTTCTAGAACGTTGCCAATAGTCTCAAGCCATCAAGCTCCTCTTCTCTGTTAGCAGCATGCAAATACCCAAATATATAATTACCCTTGTTTTTAATATTAGATATTCCTTTATACCACAGAATTTTTAGAGATTTTTTGGCCAGGTAAAGACAAGCATAAGACTAATTTCACTGGAAGTCACATGTTCAGGGAAAACCAGCAACACTGACTTTTAAGCAACTTTGATGGTAAGCTATTTCCTCAAGCAAAATGCACTAATATTTTATTGGCCTCTTTAGAGAGAGAGGCACACAGCACAATCCCAGTTACTAGTCTTAATAAGGAAAGCATCCCTACAAAACATAAGGAGTTCAACACATAATAGACCAAAGACTTTCAAGCGCTTAAATATACTCCAGAGTACTAGACTGATTTTAGCCACAACTTTATGTAATCCAAACAGAGGAAGACATAAAATTTTAATAAAATGTCATGCTATGAGCAATCCTTAGTTACATATTTGCTGTTTTCTGATTTTTTTACTGAAAGAAAGTAATGTTATATACCCTCTGGAATCAGGATTTTTTTCCCCCCCCGGTAGAGAATTTAAAAAAAAGAAGTCACTGATGGATCAGAGAAAAAAGTTTCAAGTATAAAAATTAAACCCAAATCTAAGCTAGAAGAGAAATTAGCTGGAAGGTCTGCATACTACAAAGATACTTTAGATCTCTATGCTCCTAAGACAGAGCTGACTTCTTGCTTATGATGCCAACTTTGGACAAGAATATCTTGGAATGAACAGCTGCTCAAAACAGTACTCATTATTTACATTTCAGATTTTAAAAATGCTATCTATCGCTATGTTACTTATTGTGATTCATGTCACAGAGCTGAGACTTTATTCCTAGCATATCAGAAAAGTAAACCAGAAAAGAGTTAATTATTTAGTTTGGTCAACTGAAAATAAGAGTTCTAAAATAGCTTATTCACAGTTATGAAAGTGTGGTAATGGTAAGTATAGCTAAATGACACCCCAATTCCCTTGATATCTAGGACTTGATTTGCTGCAAATATATTCACTGACCCATTTAGAAATACATTTAAAACACAATTAAGGTATGACTATTTTAACTGTCAGAGGGCAGCGTTAGCTGAATGTTTCAGTCAAAGGACCAAGGGAGGGTCACTTTCAACAGAATCTGAAACTATTATTTTAAAATATGCCAAAAATTTCTTACACAGATGAAGAATGCAGCCTCAATCCTGAACTTATATATTTTACATATTATAAATCAGAGCATATGGCTCTCCTTACAGCTCCAAGACACAAAATGAATATGAAGTTATCTACTTGTCTACCCACATCTTCTGAATAACCTTTAGGATCAGCAGCTGAAAGAAGAGGAATTCTTAGCTCACAACCAGGAAAAATAACAAGTTTCTAGAAATTGCTGTCCCTTGTACTTTGTAATAGATGGATACTTTGGCAGCATCAAGCTTTTGGCTTTCATATTTGTGAGGAGGAAATGCAGCCCTGCTATATGGGGATGGTCCTAATTTAGCATATTCTAGAAGCTGCTACAATAGTGTAGGATATCCTATATCCAGTTTTCCTCAGATATGTCTTCATTTTCTGTTTGGAATTTGGGGAAAGGACAGCAGTGATGGAAGCTCATCAAATTTTTGTCAGGGAAGCTGGATTGCTATGCATTTACCACCTACGTGCTGACTTGTAAGCTCTGCGAACACATAGTGAGTTCAACGCTTTCTGGGAAGCAGGTTGTGTGACTGAAGAGAAGCTCGGCCCAGTCTGTCTGATGTTCTGAACACTGCACATGCACTACAGTCTTGTTGACCACACACAGTTTGTCTTGAAAGTCTTCAAAATGCATCGTATTTTCAAGGCACATTCTATCAATCACCAAATCTATATTTCTGTCCAAGCTATGCTCAAGGAAATACCAGAAATCCTATTGTTTCTTCCCCCAAAAGGTATCAAAAATAACCTGATTAGAGTACAATACTCTTCTGACATGGTAATGGCAAAATGAGATTCTTCCTCCAAAGCTGCCACAAGATACCAACTTATGCAACAACTTCTATAGATGAAGAAATTCTTGAATTCAAGGTCCTTATAACAGCGATATTATCAATGTTTCTCAGCATCTTGTCACACACTTAACCTCCAGATTTATTGGGGCAATCTAGGCTTCAGTATTTACATTGACTCCCAAAATGAACAGCAGGGACACACTGTGCATACTACTAATTTATTCACCATGGATTAAGATCTTTAACACATCGGACATACAAGAGGGTATCCCTGTGGTTCAAATGGACAGAATCATTCCAAGAAGCTTCTCGTACCCTATGGCACAAGAATTACAAGTGAAAAACAAAACCTCTACACACATCTTGCTTTCCCCTGTGACTTACAATATATCCATCCTGTGAGAAAATTCGCAACGTCTGTCAGGACTCGGATAACTCTTATTGCTAAGAATACAGACTTATCTCTACTTATGGCCCAAGGAGTTAAACTGTGCGTGCACCTTTTGAGACCTGAGGAAATGAGATTACCTTATTCAGGACATATATTGATGTAGGCCCTGATACACAAAGGGGAGTGGCTACAATAATCAAATAGCTGGGATTTCCCTAGAGAAAGAAGTCTGTTCAAGTGACCTCAAAGCGAATCCACAATGCATTTCAAGTCATTGATTTTTATTCTAAAATTCCTTTGCAAAACCACCTATTACACAGTCTTTTTGTAAGTGTACTCATTTTAATTTGTACTATGTAGTGCAGAGCTAAAACTTCCTAATTGCATTATGGAACATTGGTTGACCGAGCTTATCCACAAACCTACTCATTTCTGAGTTTCAGCAACATTCTGCAATAATACCATGCCACAGCCAACCAAAAACTCTGCTTATAAATAAAGGAAACTAACTCATACAGTAATAGTAGTGAGTACGTGCGTAATCACAGGATCATAGAATGGCTTAGCTTGGAAGGGACCTTAAAGATCATCTGGTTCCAACCCCCCTGCCATGGGCAGGGACACCTCCCACTAGACCAGGTTGCTCAAAGCCCCATCCAACCTGGCCTTGAACACTTCCAGGGATGGGGCATCCACAACTTCCCTGGGCAACCTGTTCCAGTGCCTCACCATCCTCAGAGTGAAAAAACTAAGTTATGATTGTAAAAATCCCCCTCAATCATAGAGTAAATCAAAGCATGTTTTGCACTGTGAAATTTCTTAGTTTATGTTAATATCTATTATTAAGTGATGAAATGGCCTACTCTTTATTAGGTACTTCATTTCATGTTCTAGTTAAACTATGATGGAAATTTTTTTAAACAGCCCTACAAAAGTTTTCCCATCACTTTCCACTCCACTAAACAACACTACCACAAGTGTCACATTAGTTCTGATGTTACAGAGCAAATATAATTTAATCTGTAAGTACTGCAAAGAAAATGCTGCTATTGTATTCAAACGGGATTTCAAGGGCATTGTCACAAGCAAGTTCATTGCCACTGGGTGAAAAAGAGCTTATGCAAAAGCTGAGATTCAGGAAGGAAAACAAATTTATCTAAGCAAGACGAAGTTAAACACAAATATAAAAAAAAACGTTCACTTAACACCGCCCTGCCCCTTAAATTAGAAATTCATGTAACGTACCTCAATCTGCATCTTCAGATGAGTCTTAAAGTTTGAGAGGAGGGTAAGAAATATGGAAAGTGAAAGTTCAAAAACTTCTGGAACTGATGAGACTCCATTTTTTGAAAGTGCAACACAAAGGTACTGCTTAATAGCATTAATAAACATCTCATTTGTCCTGAAGACAGGTCCTGCATTTTGCAGAATGGACAGAAGCAACTGCAATGAAAGAATCTTTGATCGCAGTTCATGAGATCTAGAATAAAAGAATGCAGCGTATCAGCTCAGTCTAAGTCATAAAAAATACAATATTCTCTTGAAAAGTCAATACACATCACAATGAATTTGTATGTTGAGTGTTCATGAAATAAACTCAAATTTGACATAACCTGGTGTAGAAAGTCATAAAAAGATGCTGATCTTTTTTGTTGAAGTGGTCACTCTTCACCCAAGAAGGTGAGCAAGAATAACCTTTTCCAGTTACTGTTTCTCTCTCTACTGCAGCACAGCACCGCAGAACAGCTACAACAGTAGGCAACGCTGCCCATCTCAGCCAGAGGATGAGGGAGCGTTCTTTCCTTTTAATGGAGTTTTGGAAGATCCCATTTAAAATATTCAGCCCATCTACAGAACCCTGACTAGCAACAGGTGGAAATTCCTCCTCCTCCACTATTTCCACCAGCATGGAAAGAGAACTGAAGGACCATAAAGACAACAGCTGTACCACCTGACCTACTTCCTCCCGACACTGAAATCGCTTTTCTCAAATACAGTATTTTATGTTGTGCATCAGTCACTGGCCCCATCCCACTCCAAGAGCAGGTAAGATACATAACATGCCTATTTCAAGCATGGCAATAGCAAAGTCAGGCAACTGCAGTGTTGTCAAGTGCTTCACGGTAACATCATGCTTCCTACAGACTGAAGTAAGCCAGAACTCACGTCAGAACAGTGCTACTATTTATGCTTCAAGAAAAAAAAACAAATATCAAACCACACACACAAAAAAAGTGTAAAAGGACATCTGCATCTGTGAAAATATAATTCAATTTAAACAGCATTCTGAGTGAAAGCATTCTCTTCTCAGACTCCTGATGCTCCTTTCCACTTGCGATCATCTCAAAAAAGACTGTAGCTCTTCTGAAGAGCAGGTATAGACAGAAATGGCTTTCCCAAGAAGACAGCCCACAGCTTTCATTGAACAACCACCCACTGACGGGACAGTTATGAAATATAAGGAACAATGACAGGAAATTTTTCATACAGTACAGCACAGACACGGTAAGGAGCGCTTCAAGTCAACACTTGACACACACTATAGTTCGATATTTGCTGTATATTGCAAAAATACGAGTTTAATGAAAAAAAAAGAAGTAATTCCAGTCTAGCCAAAACCAAAAATGCAAATTACTAACAAGTATGTCACAAATACTCAATGATTTCTGCATGCTGGCAAAGCGGGATGGAGGGTGGAATCAATCTGTAAACATTTCAAACTCATAGAATATAATCCCAAGATTAGACTTTTTGTCTGAAGACACTTTTGAGAAGCAAAACATAGACAGTCAAACTGAGTGAGGAACTTGTTCCTCCCATTCCTCCTAATGGGCTGCAGGTCAAAGTAAATGCCCCAGAACAGCTCGCTGTAGGAGTTCTTCAAAAAAATAGACACTGCACAGCGGCATGGAACCTAACGTAACAACCTCCTTTGATGCAAAAGGCTTGATTTTTGCATCATGTTCTATCAAGTGTGCAGAGAGCACATGCCCAGACCATACTTCGCTATGAAACGTAAGAATTTAAATAGGAAGAGAATTTCAATCATAAATAAAATATTAAATATTGCCTACTTCCAGCAAGTGTCAGCTCATATTAAAGTCCTAACTTGCTGGCCTTACCAGTTCTGTATGATGTGTAAAGCCCACTTAATTTAAAACAAGTTTAAGGACCAAAATCTAATAAGTGAACCTTCAAGACATTTCTCCCCCATCTTATTTTATTCCAGGGAAAAAGGAAATAAAGACATTAAGCAGGTTCCCAGGAAGCATAACCTTGATCTCAGGTTAAAGCTCCATGTCCAGTTACGTACAATTTAAAAATACTTTCATTAAAGACTTCATAGCTAATTTCACTGGAAAGATGATTTTTAAAGAGGCAGGTAAGATTTTTTAAAAATGCTGGAGATATCCTGTGCCTCCTCTTCCAACTACAGCATGCTTGTAATAGTTCAAAAAGCCATCAATGCCTCAGAACCACCGATAAATTCTAGGCACTTCTCCAAACACAGGATGTCTTCGAATGCCTTTGCAGCTAATTCTTGTTGCCCTAAACGACATTTCCTCCAATTTGTTCTTTATGAAGAGCTTAATCAGTTCCAATACGAACATCAAGGACTCCATGGATGAGATGTTCCAAGTGCCTCAATAGCTATTGCTGCTCTTCCAGAGGGAGTTAATCCATTAAAGCCTTCAATAAGTGGACAGTCTTAGTCTCAGAGAACTGACTAAACCCACAGGATTTTCATGGCATTTCCTGGAAGACAAATTCTCAAAAATAGTGAGGAAAAACCTCACGTCTCCATCTTCATTCTTGAATGTCCTAACTTTCCATAGCGCATCACTAGATAACAATCTGAAAATGGTTCTAGACCAACACTTCAAAACCCTTTCTACTATATCATATTTTTTTTCAGCTTATTAAAACCATGACACATACCAGTGATTAAATTAAACTGCCTTAAAGTTACCTGCTTTAAAAGTTAGACCTTGGAACAGCAAAGCTGATTTTATTTTGAAGAGTACTGGGCCTTTGACTGTCATCAGAAGTCATACTACAGTTTTAGTATCTTAGGAACAAAAAAGCATCGCTCTTAGAAAATTATTACTGATTGTTCCTAATGTGCAAAACAAGATGCATATAAATTCTATCCAAGATCAGGAAAGCAAAGCTCTTTGCCAGCACTCACAACTAACTCATACTGGCACCCATCTACAGAGGAGAGTATTTTTTTGGTTTACAACAAACAATTCTCTAAGTCAAATTGAAAACAATGTATCATCAGTCACAGGACAAGATTTCCAAAACAGCCAAATAAGACCTTTGTTTTCAAAACATTTGTGTTTTGATTAAGGAGGCTGTGAAAACTGCCCAACCTGAGCAAAAGAATGAATTTATCATAACTAGTATCAGCTCAAAGTGAGGAACTTATATTAAGATGATGTAGATTTGGGTATGTGTACTGGATATCCAATATGAAAGTGATGTAAGAAACTGTGGGGCGTAAACAGCAATGGTTACAAACCTAGCTATTACTTAAAAGCAGAGCAACATTAGCCAAGATCAAAAATACCTGAAGACCTCCTTTACAAACCCTCCTGAAAAGCGTTATACAGAGCAACTAGGAAGAGCATGATGTACTTACAGGAAGCATAGGCGTTGTTAAGAAACTTCTGAACAGCTAGAAGGGTAGCAGCAGTTGCTTTCATTTAACATACAAAAGATGCATTAAAACACAGAAGCACCTTTTCAAAGTTTCTAGGTTCTTTTTACCTTACCGCTATTTTCTCAATATCTGAGGACTCTTAAAAATAATTATATAGTTTATATTTGTTTTCAAATAGAAAAGATTCATTGTAAGAACTCTTAATTCTACTTACTTTGGATCTGGCGGTCCATCTGACAGGGGCTTCATGGAGAGTTTACACAGTGACCTGAATACAAGGAAGGCATCCTTTTGTAAAATGTGGGAAAACTTAGCACCAGGGGTAGGTCCTGAAGAATTTCCAGATTCCTAAAGAAGTTAACATATTTCAGTATTCCATTTTGCATTAGCAGGGTGTGTAGGGAAATCCCCACCTCCTAGCAACAAGAAGTTAACATATTATACAAATATAACCAATTCACTATAGCTTTACGGTCTCAAAACTAATAAAACAAAACAAAATATTCTGCAGTCCAGTTAAAATGAACAAACTCACTAAAAAAAAATTGCCATCTCAGTAAAAAGTCAGAATTAATTAAAGACTGTCATGAAATTAGGTAGGTCAAGTTTAAGTAAGGTAACTTGCAGTGAATTGCCTTCAGACATTTTCAGTAGGTAACTAGTTCAAAAAAACCCAAAACTTGACATTTGAATAGAATGTGAGTAGTTACATATCTGTGGCAAGATACATTTGGTAAAACTTCTATAGCATAATCATCACCCCTATTACTACGTTCTTGCAATTCTGTATTGTTGGTCCTTATATAAGCAACATGTTTAATGTTAATCTTCTGTTTGTATGGCATATGGGACTGTAGCTTTTTAAGTTTAAAATCTGTTATTCCCAAACCTAATTACTTAGTACACTTTGACAGCAGATACCCTGTCAGTTGATAGCTCACACATGCTGATATCTGATACAACAGAGGGAGTATATTTTCACTTTTTTTTTTTTGTTAATGAAAATCAAATCCTCTCAGACATGAAACTTTTTATCTGAAATCATTGCAGTAATGTCATGCTATAGGCTTGAAACTTCTATTTATCATTTGAAAAGAGCACACTGAAATTATACAAGTATGTCTATAATTGGCTATATTCTTCACTATGTATACTGAATGCTAGTTTTAGAGCTTCTCAGGAGCACTTCAAAAAACAGGGAACTGAGTTCTCTAATCTTGGAACAGTGTACTCTATGGGGCAGCTAAAAATATGCTAGGATAAAAAAGGCATCACATGCAGAATTTACTTACAAAAAATTAATTTAAATAATGCATTAAAATAGAATAATGCTTAGAACGTGACTTAATACTTGAAATTCATCTGAGTAACTTATTTTGTGGAATTATATTAAACACTGCACAAGTGTTGGGCAACACTTAAAACATATTACTTATTCAGTATTTCCTAATTTATAACTGCCTATACCTGAGTATCGTTGGAAGAGACAGATAATCTGTCATCAGGTAAAGATGGTGTATAAGCAACAGAAATTGGAGTCCCTGGAATTCCATTTGCCTGAATGTTTTCACTGTCACTGCCATCCTCTAATGTTACAATTGTGCCATCACCAGCTGCACTTTCAGCAGTCCCTTCCACATCTATCAGAAAAGATGTAAAAATTATGAACAAATGTTACATAAGAATGCAAATTAAAAAAAAGAGCTTTTAAATCTAACGTTTAAATACTACAACAATCATAAGCAAAGGATCATAAGGAGGAGCTTAAGGCAGAATTTATATGGCATTATACAACTGAAAAAAATTCCAAATATTCTTAATTCCCACTAATGAAAATTACAATAAAAAAATTACTTGTAAGTTTACATTGCGAGGTTCACCATTCTACCAAGTTTCCAGGAAGTACTGGGGGGGAAGTCACTGATTTGATATATACTTTCCAACAAACTGAAAAATGTAGTGCTACACTGCTACTACAGAGACAGGCCCATTTGTTTATGTGGAAACTAAACAGAAAGGAAAGGGACCAAGAATTTGTATTTTAAAAAGAACATTAATCTCCAGTGTAGACAGTGTAAATTAATGCATGAAGTCTTGTCCATTTTACTGTTAAATAATGCACAGCTAAGGTCAGACAACTGAAAGTGTTTTCTTCAGCATGCGTTATTTAAATAATAACATATTTTTGTTAAATATTCAAAAGTGTTAAAATAATTCTTAATGTCAAGATTCAGATTGCAGTTACTATTGGCTAGACAGATATTAATACCTCCAACTACTATGTTCACCATTTCCTGCACAATACTTTCAACAATTTCTTGCGCCTTCTCTTCACACTCATTGCTTTCACCATCATATGTTCCTCCATCAGCTTTAGAAAGATCTTTAAAAAGAAAAACAAACCCAAACAAATATTAATGAGAAACTCAGAAACTAAGGAGCTATTTTACTTGCATTTAATATTTAAAAATTCAATTACAAATCTATTAATAGGACAGTATACGTTAAAAAGAAGCGCCGTGTTTGGATGCATTGAAAATAGTATTTGCAGAACATAAGCATTCCAGTGTTTAACCTGTAAATGGTAATTAATCCACGGGCCTATGTCAACAAAAGACATCAATTTTGTATTTTTACGTACATTAAACACTGAAAACTTACCGGTTTTGAGACGGTATTCTCAAAAATTTTCACAATATTACATAGGTGCAAAGAGGAATCTTTGCTACAGTGACTACAACAGAGTGAAAGACTAAAAGATACTTGTAATAAAGTTTAACAGTGATAACAAGCACAACACGCATTTTACATCGTCACCTATTTGAAAAGATATGTCTGACTCCAGATTTGTGAGAGGGGAAAAAAAGACAATCCTCAGACCTTTTCCCCCCCTCCATGAAACAGAAATACACACTGATTACTTTCTGCTGCTGTGGCTTGGTCAGCTTCTGTCTGTTCATTTTCAGCACTAGAAATATCAGATCCATTTTCTGCGTCTATATCTTCTTGAAGGTTTTTGTCCACATCATTCGTGCTGTGGTCAAGCTCTCTCTCACGTTCTTTGGACAGCTGATCAGTCTGTGTTGGAATATGTCTCAACTGAGGTGACTCAGGCTCATGATGGCTTACTGGAGACTGCTGTAGATGATGCTGCTGTCTGTGTCTTTCCTTTTCCATCTGTTTGGCTTCCTGAAGCTACAAAAACATTCCAATCACACAAGAATTTCACTATCAAAACAAAACAATGAGCTGTATGAAATAATGTATACATTATTTTATAAACATGAAATCTCTATTGTCTCTGCTTACACAGTGCCTCCATAAAGCTGTAACAGATTAAGAAAATATAGCCTTTGTATTATTATAAATTTTTTTAATATCATGGGATAAACCTTTGCAAGAGGGCTGCTTCCCAACTATGCACATTACACTTAACCATACCTTCACTGTGGAAGAGAGGGATGACTAAAATACACATAGTATAGACTAAGAGTTGTCTGCCTGCCTTATAAGGAAGTTCCGCCAGAAGATGTGACAATGTACAAGGACTGCATGGAGAAACATCAAGGCAGATTTTTTTCTTTTTTGAAAGCTCTCACAAAGAGAAATACATTGGAGAACTTATGAGTCTTCTGTTATCCTACAAAGATGTGATCGTAAGGGAAAGACTTAAAAAAAAAAAATAAAAAAGGAAACTGACTAAACATCCAGGGGAAAAAAAAAAACAAAACAAAAAGCAAAACCAGAAACAGGGGTTAAAACTCAAAAGAGCAGCACTTCCAAAACACTATAGAAGACGATCTTCAGGAAGAAAGTATCATACTTAAAACTGTAAGACAAAAGCTATTTTAGTTTTGCGGTTCCTTGATCTGGAATCTCCGGAAAGGGAAGAATTTCTGTAATCTGTCTAATGGATTAAGACAATCAACATTAAACTCAAACCAAAGTAGGGTGTCCTTTGAGGCAATGCTCTAAGGACTGGCTTCTTCTCCCTGCAGAGCCTAGCGTTTACCAAAAGTTTTGCAACTTTTTATACTTTTAATTTCGCTACTACCATCTCAGCCCTTTACTGTTCCACTTAAAGCTTTCTATGCTGCATCTTTCGGGGTGCTACAGATCCCCGAGTAAATACTACCTTTCAAATTACAGCTCAAATAATTCATTCTAGCATTTGCTAGCTATCATATTAAAATACTTGCCCTAAGTGTGCAAAACAAGCAGAACTGCTTATGAACTTGCATAAAGACTAGACTTATAGTCTGGCAAAAAATGAAGACTTCCATTGTAGAATAACAGTAATAATCTTCTATATTAAGTTGCTCAGAAGGACAATAACTGAGCAGATTTCTCAAAGCACTCAAGTACTGCACAGCTTTTGCTATGACTTATCATAAATATGATGTCTCTCAAATCTTCAACTGTGATGGTACCACATATCAATATGCAGTTGCTTCTGAGAGGAAAGTAAGAAAGTACTACATATTCTTAGAGAAAACTTAGAGTTTGTAATAATACAGTAGAATTACTTCTGTAATTCTGTAGCTAGGAATTCAACCAGTTCTCAAATCTGGGTATCTGCTTTTTTGTTTGTTTGGCGTTTGGGTTTTGGTTTTTGGTTTTTTTTTAATAGGAATTAGGACAACTACTTTGCCTTATTGATCGTTATTATCAGCAGTAGAAGGCACACAGCACATGCTGGGGTCCCTGCTGACAACTCACAATAGCAATTTCAGTGACATATAAGTATCTGTTGGTGACTACTACACATTAAAATGTTAAAAAATGTAAATGATTACATGATTGTAAAGTTCTTTTGTTTGGGTTTCGTGTTTGGTTTTTTTTTTCCTCTTTGTTTTGTTTTAATCATGGGTTCCTTCTCCGATGTTTAACATCACAACAACAGTGGAGTATTTCACTAACACTACTGTACTCCTTATGCAGGTAGTGTGGCATTTCCTGACAGCTTGGTAATAGAAACTGAAGCTGAATAACATTCATTAAATAAAGAGGACCTCCACAAGAATTTTAAATCCTATATACCACCACCCCCTCCCAAAATACATTTCACACCTATTTCAGAGTGCAAAACACAAAAAGAACAATGTAAGATACCCAGATTCTTTTTTTCTTTTTTCCAAAAGTTAGGAAAAGCCAAGAAGCTTTAATAATAATGACAAAACAGATCCCTCAAGCTGGTTTGCTTTTCAGAGCTAATTTCTACATAAAGATACTAAGATACTCACAGCTTGATTTTCCATACGTGCAAAAATGACATTCAGCATTTGTGTTAGAGTGGCCTTGGCTGTGGTTTGATTTATGAGATTTTTGCTTGCTAGATAGATATTGTAACATGTTCTTACAGCCTGTAGCACTGTTCCTTCGTGGATTTCTATGTGTTGAGATGTTACTGCAGTGAGCAAAGCCTAATAAATAAACACATACACACATATATATATTTTCCAGTCAATATTTTTCTTGTCAGTCAAGCAGTTTGCAAATGAATAAGTATCAAAATTGGATTACATTTAAAATATAACTAAGTACATATTTTGAACTGCAGTTTAATCAAGTTTTCCCCATGTACTCTTGTAGCCACATCACAACATCATATATACATACCAGTTAGATTAAATTGTGTTTTTAATACATACCAGTTAGATTAAATTGAGAGTGTTTTTAATCAACATACCTAGGAAATACATGTTTCATAGCATGTAACAGCAAGAAGTAACCAATGGAGTTATCAGACAGGTAGTTAATAAAAGTCATCCTAGAATTTTCTAGACACAAAACATGAACACCAGACTACCTGTTAACACCTGGAGAGCAATCTAAAGGGTCCAAAAGTTGTTTTCTAAATAAACGTAAATGTGAAGAACAAAGACTGAGTTTGAGATTAAGCAGTTATAAGTGGGACAGTTACCCTTTCTAAACACTGTTTGGGTAGATGCTAAAATACTGTGCTGCCCTCTCTGTAGAAACTCACTTCTTTCCATTTGAGCTGGTAGCTGCTTTTTTTTAAAAAACAAACAAACAAACAAAGAACCAAAAAACCAAGCCAAAAAACCAACCAAACAAAAAAAAACACCAGAAAGCAAATAAGCCTCTAAAAGATCAGGTAACACAGAAGTAAGGAACACATCTTTCTGTGAGATAGAGGCAGGCTGGATTAAAGAGCAGAAATAGAAGCAGATGAAAGCTGAGGAGAGGGTGTGAAGACATTGTCAAGAGGTGCATGTTGGAGAGTGGAAGGAAAGGGGAAGAGCTTGGTCCACAATAGAACATGTTTATACCGATCATTGTACTCCACTAGAAGAAAATCAGGGAATTTTACGCATTAAAGACTTTGACAGAGTTAATGATTTAATGGGACATTTAGAGTAAGTAAGAAAGAGCTAGAAGGACTGGAAAGCTCGTACTTTTGTAAGTTTATAACAGCTGAAAACAAAAGTTATTTTAAGTGTTGTGTAATTTACTCATCAAACTATGCCTCATTTCTCTTACGACATTGTCAGCACCTCTGTCCACACATGGCACCAACAAGTGGACAAAGAATACCCATTGCTCACTAAAACCCTTTAAAAATCACTGTACAGCTTAGCAGGAAAAAGAAAATCAAAGACCCACTTCACTGAGCTGCTGCCGAAGAGACCTGAATTCTACTCTTAGATAAGCAGTATGCTTAAGGTCCCTTCTTATTCTACCCATGGTGCCTCAGTTCTCTCATCAGTGGACATAGGGAGGTACATATATGGATGACTGTACTTATATTTCTTTCTGGATAGTATACATTCTTATCTGTGTAACCACTAAACAGTATCTCACACCACAATCTACAAAGTAGTACTGCCCAAATATCCATGAGGAGTCTTTTTTATAAAAAATCAAAAGGAAAAAAAAAATTCAAAAAACACTCAACCAACTGAAGAAAAGAAATCACAGAGGCAGAAAAACTGTAGACAATGGCTTTGCTAAAGGAACTTCAGTCTCCTAGCACTGGTACTGTTCTTTTTTTCCTCCCAAAATTCAGCTAACATGTCACCAGCTTTCTAAAAACCAAGTACTAAGTTGAAATTCATTCCACCATCCTTAACTCTT
Source organism: Burhinus bistriatus (assembly GCA_013397275.1). Taxonomy (NCBI): domain Eukaryota; kingdom Metazoa; phylum Chordata; class Aves; order Charadriiformes; family Burhinidae; genus Burhinus; species Burhinus bistriatus. Next base: position 467,531 of record VYXH01000348.1, read on the forward strand.
ACCCTCTCTGTGCAACAATTCAATATATGCAGAGAACTTATCAATACTCTGCTTCTGCTAATGGAAATATCATTCAGGGAAGAGGACACATAAAAGCCATCCATGCCTCATCTGGATGGAGATCAGGTGTCCCTCGGGGGTCCATATTGGGACCACTACTGTTTAGTATCTTCATCAGCGACACAGACAGTGGAATCGAGTGCATCCTCAGCAAATTTGCAGATGACACCAACCTGAGTGCTGTGGTTGACACACCTGAGGGACAGGATGCCATTCAGAGGGACCTGGACAAGATTGACAAGTGGGCCTGTGTGATCCTCATGAGGTTCAACAAGGACAAGTGCAGGGTCCTGCACGTGGGTCAGGGCAACCCCCAGTATCAATACAGGCTGGCACACGAAGGGTTAAGAGTATCCCTGCAGAGAAGGACTTGGAGGTACTGGTGGGTGAAAAGCTGGACACGAGCCAACAATGTGCGCTCACAGCCCAGAAAGCCAACCCTATCTTGGGCTGCATCAAAAGAAGCATGGCCAGCAGGTCAAGGGAGGTGATTCTGCCCCTCTACCCTGCTCTCGTGAGAGCCCACCTGGAGTACTGCATCCAGCTCTGGAGCCCGCAGCACAGGAAAGACATGGACCTGTTTAAGAGTGGGTCGAGAGGAGGACCACAAAAATGATCACAGGGTGGAATACCTCTTCTATGAAGAAAGGCTGAGAGAGTTGGAGTTATTCAGCCTGGAGAAGAGAAGGGGAGATCTTATTGCAGCCTTTCAGTACTTAAAGACTTGCAGATACTGAGTTAAAACAGGCTGAACTCCGTTAATTAGAGTTGCACATCTCTTCTGACCAGGTAACGTACCTACATCCCCTACATGACAGTACTGTCACACTCCAAAATTTACCCCCAAAGCTCCTCATGTCAATCACAGCTCTGCTGACTTCTCCAACTCTTTCCTACATGTTCCAGGTGCAAACACAGACACCCTGAAGGCAGTGATTAGATTCTTCACTCTCTGATCTGGCTAGAAAGGCTGCGCACCTGTATGTATTTTAGTATTCTACTTTTTCAAGTTCTGTGCGTCATAAAGTCTGAAAGGCCAAAACAGAAATCTTTCACTAATAATTCTGTACTCGAATTAATCTTGAAGAACTTTGTTTATGCTAGTTTAAAGAAATAAAATCAGTAGCTCTTGACAAGCCAAACAAGTGGAGCCCAGGCATAAACAGAGCTATTTTTTCCAAAGCACTACTGTTTGGGCCCAATACAGTAAGTATTTAGATTCAGTTAAGATTTCTTTCACCCAATTCCAAAACATAACACTGAGACACAAACACTTAAATACATCAGTTTAAGAACCATGTACAATTTCTCACTTGGAAGACAAGGTCTCTTGCTGCCTAGCATTTACAACACTAATGCAAAGGGGCAGGGGGATGAAGTCTCCATCTCTTTCGTTCTAGCTACGTCATTCATAAAGTTACTCCTTTATGTCACCTTCTGTCTCCTTGTTATATTTGAAAGTCCAATTTTAACTTCCATCTCAGTTCAGTAAAGTCTTATGGGTTTCCCCCCCCCCCAACTTTTAATGAAAAGGAAATGCACTTTTTACATAAGCCCGAAGGAAAATACGCAACAGCTAACTGCAAAACTCGGTGGCAAAGTACCATTCCCAGAGCGCGGAGCCGCTGTAACGCCTTAAATAAAATAAATAGTTACATAAAGTCAAATAAAATGCACTTCAGGTCCACGCTGTGCACCCACTCCCCCACCCCCCNTCATAAGTTTCTTCAGTATGCTTGTTATGACTACTAGGAGCTTGGTTCTTTTCACAACACCTGATAAGGGAGTGTGGAGGCAAAGAAATGTTTACACACACAGAGACATACCTCCTTAACATATTAATCCAAATTAACTGAATAATTACATCTTCTACACAGACTGAAAAAACAGTCTTTCCAGCAGGGCATCTCCTTGCAAATATCTAACTTTCAAGAGCTCAACTTGGCTATAGAGGTCCTGACAGTCACTTCTTTGGGTTTCTTTCCTTCTCCGGCACTAGAAACAATGAACTCTATTGACTACTATACATATTTGTAAACTGATAGCATTTTTTACTTTAATCTTTTGCTAGTATCTTTCATATTCTTTCCAATTCAGAGCCATGCTCAGGCTGTTAGTCATGCTTACTTCATGTCTCAATGCCATTTCTCTTCCTCTACTATCACAATCCAGCAGAAATATGAGAACAAACACAAGACAGGAAGTATTTTACAATTACTTTCTGACAACATCCTTCCCTCTTGGCAGCTTCCATTTAGGGCTCAATTTGACAGCATGCCCTAGAATACGTCACCTCATTCTCTATCATAAAAGAGTACATCATTATCACAACTGGGGTGACAGCTAACCCCGAGAAACCACACGTTACGATCAGGAGCAGCAGTCCTGCTACTCTGAAATGCTTGACAACTCAGATGTTAGAAAACTAATCCTTCCCTTTCTCACTTTATCAGTTTTTGTCAGATTACTCCCAATCCTTACTCTGTGGCCAAACAGCTACTAGATCCAATGCAAGGAGGAAGAGAGGGGAGACAGAAGACAACCACCTTGGCAACAGTCCCCAGTTAAGCAGGATTACAGAAGATCTCAAACTGCTACACAGAAATGCACATCTTTGAGAGGTGGAACAACAACCTCCCAGCCATACACTCTTACTGCTTACTTTGCAACACCTCTGGGGCATGAAGTTACCTGTGCTATTTTAGTGGCAGCAAATTAATACAATTAAACCAAAACAGAACAAAAAACCCCACACGTGCTTTGCTGGTGTCTGGGGTTTTGTTTGTTTGTTTTAAAAGCTATTTTAGTTGATTCAGAGTATTAAATGCATGCCAGGACAAGGGATGAGGTAGGACAACGTCTGGGAGCAAAGCGTGGACAGGAAAATGCCTCCCTGCAGAGACTGGAAGAGCAAGCTACCGCAGCGGCTCTGCCGACTATGGAGTCACAACACTAGGTTGCTCTTTTCTATCATGGTAAAGGTTTGCTGCTCAAGGCTTTTTGCAGTTGAGTTCCCACTCCCTCTGGTCACACTTAGCTCATCTGTTTTCATCCATTATCTTCAGTGTGAGCCAAGGAGAGACGATTAAACAAAAAAGCCGACTTTACTGTACTCCTCCCCTTTGCTGTTCTTCAGGCACGGAAGGAAACCTTTACAAAAACACTGTTAGCACTAACTCATTACACTTCAAGTCTTTCCACAGAAGCTTTCTTTGTCAAAAAGCCTGCAAAAATACCAACAGCCATCAAGCTTTCCTTGTTCTGAAACTACTAGCTATCATCCTGACTGTGAGACTGTTTCCTTAGGCTTTCCTTCCAGTCGTTCACACCGATTGTTCTGTATTTGAGGAAGACCCTATTGTTCTGTGCCTCTACCTAATTACTATAAATAAAGCTTTTTCATTTTTCTAAACAACCAACAGATGGGTCTGGGAAAGGAGAAAAATCTTCAGGGTCGTTTCTTGAGTTACAGATTATCATATCTTTGTATGATATCCATAGTAATTTTTCTTTTAGCCCGAAGCATGTTTGCTTATTTAGTGCATTTCCTATTATGTACAATAAGTGTAGTAGAACAGTACAGGAAGCATCGCGATTTGTGAGGCAAAACAAATATAGTTTAAAAAGCAAACTAAATTAACATTAATTCTGTACTAAAACCATCCAGCATCTATCTGTACCTGCAAACTTTTCACTCCTCTTACACTGAATATTCTGCAAGAACAGAATCGTTACAATGAAAGAAAGTAACTACAACTGGGAGAACGATTTAAGAACGCACAAGAGGCAGATGCACCTACATACAGACTTGCTAGGAAGCCGAGTTTTCAACTCAGGGTATTTTTTTTCTTCCTGTCAGGCAACTCTGATCATCTTATCTTTGAAAGATTTATGACAGTGCAGCCGTCATCTGTTCAAGCACAGGCTTACTTTGGGTAAAAATTCAGTTGCCTGGGAACTCAAGTACTTGACACAGTGGCTCTAACCCCTCTCTCTAGTGTATTAGCTACTGGAACCACATAATTCCATTTTCTTTGAGAAGGGCTATAGGGTTATTTTTAATAAAAAAGTTTTTTTAAAAGTCAACTTGAAGTCACAACATTAACTTATCACAAAATAACGTGTTACAATGGTCTGACTTTCAGAACAGTGCAGGAGACTTAGGTCCTTAAACCACAAAACAAAAAATACATGAAATAACTTTCACCGATAAATCATTTTTCAATACGAATGACACCAAAAAAACATACAGAATGCAGTAGTATAGTTCTCCAAGCAACATTTTGTGAGCAAGTGATAACAGTATCTCCTGCTTTTTACCATTTCCAAATTATTTAGTCATTTACGTTATACATTTACCATAGCTTTAGAAGACCTACATTTACCTAACTTAGTTTACCACCTTTGAATACCTGTGGAAATACCCTGTAAGGGTATGAAAAATAGAAAAATACAGCGTTTGCTTGCAGCATAATTTCACAATCAAGACAGTGATTTAAATCAACAGTGTAATATCCTAGATTCTACATCAGATTTCAGAAATAATGGATCATTAATTAACACTTAGTATTTGATTAGAACTAGTATTTTTTTCTACTTAAATCAATTTTAAGAAAAAACAATCCATGTGGTCTTGAAATAGCCCCGAAACAGACTGAAGGATTATGACTGCGGAGATTGCAGAAAGAACGAAAACTACGTTCCAGTTTCTCCTATGGAAGAGAATATAAATAATATAAATTATATAAGAATATACAGTTTTATTTAGTTTTATCACTGGAAAGTTAGATGTTCAAAATGAACTGGAAACTAATGTGGAATTAAAAGGATACAGATTTTGCAAAACAGAAGTATTTTATGTCAAACTCTCAAAACATAATACTTCTCTAAAAAAATAGAATTACAAATTGATAGGACAGCATTTTCAGGTTAAGTAACCATTCCTAGCCATTAATTTAATATGACAGCCTAAAAATACAAAGATTCAGAAATAAAACCTCCTGCATCATTATTTCAATTCTCAAATCATTCCCTAATCCACAGCTCCTTTAAATCTCAGCAGGAGGAATTCAGCTTTCTACAGTTTTTTTAATAGGAAAAAAATAACCACACTACTACATGATATTGGAGCTAATTAAGTTACTAAGAGAGCCTTCCACACTACTGAAACACAACAGGATATGGAACTGAAGAAGTTTTTTCCAAGGGTCTTGTCAATCTGGAATCTGTTTTCATACAAGTTTTGTTAAAATTCTTTCAAACCTATAATCATTCTCCTTATTGCTCAGAATTAGTTAGCTTTTACAGTCTTCCCAATCTGTAAGCCAACAATGAGTTGTCCTCTATTTTTAGTTAGTTTCAAAAGGCGACTTGTGCAAACAATGTTTGATTCAACTTTCCTTCCTCCATGGCCACCGGTCATATCGACAGTGTGACTAGCTGTACAAAGACACGTACAGCAGTTGACCTTATGAACAGTCTATTGCACATGGAAGACTCGGAAAGCGGTCCTATTCAACTTTTCAAACTACAGCTATCAAGCACAGACAAAAATTTTTCTTTGCCAAACATGAGCAAGTTAAGCTGTAAAATAATAACAAATACTTACTACACAGAAGGACAAGGAAAGGAAACACAGAAGAGGATAAACAGTTGATCTCATGGTTCCATCCTTCTTCCTCATCCCTATTCCTTCTTTATAATTATTCTTTTTAATTTTATATAATTTTTGTCATAATTGTAGTTCTTCAGGGACAAAAAGGCCAAAAAGAAATGTAAACAGAACTTCAGCTAAACCTCTGCAGGTGTCAACAGGAAGTTTGCACACACAGAGACCACAAATGCCACAGTAGCCCTGGCAGAGAAAGCCTGAAGGCAAAAAGTTTCAATCAAGAGAGGCTGTTTCAAACATAATTTGAATAAAGAATTTTCAATGGCAGCAGTAGCTCAACTACTTGCTTTCTTTCTGCCCCAGCAATCCCCACCATAACAACTGGACAGGAATTTGCATGGCTTCCCATCAAAATTACACCAAATCAAACTAATCTACAAGAGGCAGGACGACAGGGAGGAAAGTACAAAAATCTGTTGATATCTGCATGACAAACTAAGGAGCTACACCAAAGGACCAAACAANAAAAAAAAAAAGGCAATTTCCCAGTATGGTTCATCACAGAGTCTGCAGATGAATAATGAGGGAATTACAGAGATCAGAACATGCAAGCAGAAATAGAAGCAGAAAAGTTAAACTGGCCACTAACTGTTAGTACTACCAGCAGACATACCTCTAAGCTTAGATACCTAAAAAGAGACAAGTTACACTCAGGCTAAGCAAGATTATTTCCTTGGTAGTCAGCAGAAAGGTATTTTCAGAATGCCTAAGCAGCTCCAGTTGTTGGGAACCTGCTTAAGATGACTCCACCACTGGAAAGTCATCTAGTAACTAGCAAACAACACCGCACTGGAACTCTTATCCAATGCCAGCTCCCAGATCTTAGACTGGGGGCAGCACACTATGCAAGGGCTGTCCATTCAGCATGCAGAACCAAGGTAACCCTCCAGGGAGGAAGGTATCTGAGTGATCAAGGTTCTCAGATTTTACTGTGGTGTTGGTGATGCAGCTGCCCTGTGGGAGCACTGCTCATGTTCTGAATAATAGGCTAGGACTGCCAGCACAGAGAGCAGGAGACCCCAGTCCCCTGACTTCTATCTCCCTAACGGAATTAAAATTCTTCAGAGAACATACTAATCACCAGGACCACAGAAGAGTCTGAAAAGACACATGATCTATCCTTCAAATGATACTGGAGAAGCAGAGACCACACTCAGTCCAGAACTGAAGAGTTACGAAGCTTAAGAGACTTGGCAGTTTCACTATTCTCCCAAAGGAAGTCAGAAGTTCTGCTCTTTGCTAACATTATTTCTAATTTTTATGCTTTTTGTAGTGTCCAGTGTACTGGACAAACATGGAGTCAAAGTCAAAACAGTACTCTCCATATTCCCAGGCATTCTAATATGACAATTAGCTAAGTCTAACCAAACAAACAAAAAAGAAGGTGCTAAATGAATTTACACACACTTAATGCATTTCACAATTGTTGAAAAATTTACTTTCTCAACTATTTTCTTGGACAAAAGGAATTTCAGCTCACAGATATCCCCTTTCAGGTAGAAGGTTAACTTTTTAACATCTTGACCAAGGGCTGAGAGGACCGAACAAGAAAGTACTCACAGAGAAGGTATTAGAGTGAGAGGGAGATATAAAGGTTTCAGCCATTGAAAGTTTGAATCAACAAAAACTTCCCTTTACAAGATAAAAAAGTGGCTTAAATGCTTGGGCAAAACAACACAACAAATCTAGACAACAGCAGCATAAATCAACATTCATAACAACTACCTGCTGGAGAAGCAGAGTGTCAAGAAAAAGGAAGATTTGAGCTATGAAAAGGAGTAGGAGAACAAACTAGCTTTTTTTCAGTGAAACAAGTAAACTCAGTCTGCAAGAAATGTCAACACCTCAAGACACATATATAGAAGAATACAAAGTAACAAACACTCTATTCGTCATAACTAACTTTAACTGTATTCTTCACTGCTGCTTATCATCACAACCATTCAAAGACTAGTGTTACAGGAGTACAGTATGGTATTTCCACTAGGTGGCTAACTTCTATTAGTTGGCATAATAATACCCATAATTAATGGCTGCAATCGGAAAACTGCGAAGGTTACCCAGAAACACTTATTTGTACAAACTCCTCATGACATGTTTATATAAGCTATGGAAAGAAACCCTAGATCTCCTTCAAGCAAAAGTCTAGGACAGGGCAGCACAAAGCTACCATGGTAACGCCTGACTGCCAGGTCTAATTGCATTTCATAAAATAATTCCAAAATGGTTTTAAAAATCTGCTGCTTAATTACCACCTTCCCCACTGGGAGTGCAGGCATATTTCATAGTAATTCCTCACAATTAGAGAGTGCCACAGGTCAGCTGTGAATGAAATTTCACCCAGTGGTCTGTGCACAGGACTTCAGGCCACAACCATAAATTCACCCAAAATGCAATGGGAGAGAGTAGGGAAAGGAGTGTAAGATAGGGAGTTTCCATCTCAAACAAATAGGATCAAGAAAATATTTTAAGATTACCAGTACATCTACAAATTAAACAGTTCTGCTTTTGAACTCTGAGGCCATGAATGTCTTTCTGCTGTCACCACTATAATTACTGGAAATATTAATCATATTACCTTTATTATTTGTAGCTGAACCCCTTCGTCTGTTTGAGGGCCTTGAAAACAGCCACATATTGTCTCAATAATTCTATCAATTAATTTTTTGCCTGGAGCTGTACTGTCTGGAGCATTCCCTGTCAAGTGCCCGTATGCTATAAGTTTCTGGAGAGGAAAAAAAAAAAACCACATAAATAAGAGCTTAAAAGTAAGTCAGCTTTTTGTTATAATAAATAAATTCACTTGATAGCACTAACTTGCACAGAATAATGAAAACAGTACATTTTACCCCAAGTCTCATAAAACATCAAGGATTTTTTTAAATGTCCTCCAGATTTATTCAATTTTCACTCAGCAACCGCAATACAAAGTTTGTCAGCAAGCTTTACATTACAGCTTTTGTTCACCAGTTAACAATGTTTTAAAACAAACAGGATCCTAAAAACTAACTGATGTCACACAAGTCTTCACGTGTAGTTGGCACGCAAATGCTTTTAATACTAGATAAACCAGCTGCAAATGCTTTCTATTTAAGCTACTAGCTAGTCTTCTGGTTTTAAGTGTTCAATAATCCCTCTCTCTCTCTCTAGGTTTTCGATACTTTGAAATGGAATTTATTACAAAATCAAAAAAATCCTCTTCTGAATGTTTCAGGCATGAGAGTCTTTGCAAATCTCCATGGCCCACCTAGTTAAAAAATACATGGAGTAGCAAGGCATCATAGTGCAACAGCATGCCAGGCATGCATGCGCCTGTGAATATAAATATATTAATTGAGTTCACTGTTGGGCTACTCAGGAGAAGCAAATAGCTAAATTCCATGCTGTAGAATTTGTTTTGAAAACATTACAGGAGCCTATGAGTTTTCAGAGATTAGACATCTCAAATTGAAAATATGTTACTGCAATTATAAATAGCTTAAAAAGAATTTGATGATGCTGTATGTGCTGTGTTAGTTCAACACGTAGATATACACATGAAAATAGGTAGCTGTACACTATCATAATAAAACTGATTCAAACATGTAACTGTGGCAATACATATATACAGAAATAAAGACATACATGCACTACGTAATAAGACATACATTCACCTTTTCTAAGAAACACATTCAATTTGGTTGTGTGTGCAGTAAAGTAAAATAATAGAAAAACAATGACATTATTTATTACCTACAACTGTACTTCCCCTCCAAACCAACAGAATTTTACAGTTGACAGTAAAAGCTCATCTTCATACAGACCTGTAAACAATCTAGAGATGTACTGACAATCCTGGGGCACTTCGACTGGCATGCCAATTCAAATGGTAGGAAGTATTTGTCCGCTTCAATGAAGCTTGTCTTTGATTTCACAGGTGGAAGAGTGCTTGAACCAGGCTTTGCTTCTCCATGAGGGGGACTAAACAGAATTACTGTATTAGAGTGCTGTAAGTGATCACACAAACAGTTCTCACCACCAAGATGTTTATGAATGAAATAAAGTATCAAGAAAATCAACATTAGGAAAGAGTAACTTCTATGAAGTTAACACAACAGTGATATGGTTGTATAAATATTCTTAACAGCTTTTATACTTCATCTGTCTCCTTTATGGATCAGGCAAATTGACCCATTTGCACACTAAGTAGATACTCAGTGGTCCCTGCCGGTCTGAAGGCATAAAGACTTGTCTCCTCTGAAAACAGGAAAAGACAAAAATACAACTTGCCAAAAATCCAAAAATTTTAGTGATCTTGACAGTTCAGAACTGCTCAACTACTGTATTATCATACAAGTCTGGTTCAGTACTTTAGAGAAAACGCATTAATTTTGGAGATTAAATCATATCTGAACTTCAATCCTGGACATACTTAGGGAAAAAAAACAACCAAATAAAAAAACACGAATAAAAAAACCCCCAAAACTTTGCTCTATCTGTGCTTCAGATGACACCACAGAATTTAAGAGTTCAGTGGTTACCAATGTATCCCACTTGGGCAATGCATCTGAAATAACTAACTGTACAAAATTTGAGAAAATTATTAACTGGTGAAGTCATTGCTTACACCACCTTTAGAAGGGGAATGCTTATTAATACTTAGCTAAAAAGGACAATTAAGAATAGGTAATTTTTCACTAATTTGTGTGCATCAATGCAGTTTGCTTTTGACTCAAAGCAAGATGTTTGGGTTTTTCATTTCACAAAATAGCTCACCACCGTTATATAAAGCATTCCTGACCTTTTTCATGCACACATACGTATCTTTACATAAAAGGTAAACTACATTGTCTTACATAGACTTGATAAGTGGTATTAAAAAAAAAAAAAAAGAGAAAAACTTTATTCTGTAGTGAAAGACTACAAATTTCTTGCAGTAATTCAAATAGATCTTTACAGAACAACTTATTTCAAATCCAGGCCCTATGCATTTGTGGGAAATTAAATCAGATGCTTCAAGGAATGCAGACGGTAGAAAATATAGCTTTTTTATGTTGCTTAAGAAAAAGAATTAACTGCTAAGAGCTTATTATAAATCCAAAGAATGAATGCAGTCCCAAGCATCATGAAGAGAGCCTTAAAATAACCAATATGATAAATTATCAATTTCAGCCTTTCAAGGATCAAGCTGGATCGTCCTTGAGAAGATGCTTGGTACCACATTCAAATAGCCTTCCCTGTTTAGGCTGCTTTAGAAGGGCATCTAAATTCTAAATCTTAGTAGTGAACAGCTGGCGTTAAGATTCTACTACTTTCTACTAAATAACTTTTCTTTTGAAGGTTTAAGGATTTATCACAATTTTTTTTTTTTTCCTTGAAGAAGAGCAGAAGGGGTTTTTTTCTGTTGGATGCATAATTTTATTTATTGCCCAATACTGTTTTGTTGGAAACAGAGCTCTTCTGGACAAAACCCAAATCAGATAAGTTGCAGAGGAAGTACATGATTCTTCTATGTTCTTAAACCTCTCTGAAATTCCTATAAAAGCTTCTCTCTGAGGAATAGAAGGGTGGTATCTCTTGCTTATGTCTTATGACAAGACTGTTCTTCATCTAGCGATTATGTCTACTGAAGCCATTAAAATTACGTTAAAAAAGCACTCTGGAAATAAAACCAGAATTTTTCAGAAACAAGGAGCAGGCTATGATAAGATTCCAATAATGAAGAACCCATGCCACAGCAAGCAACTGCAGAAGCCTGAAGCTCCTCTTAATTGAAAGCTATTGAAAAATGCCCCAAATAATAAATATGGAAGATGATGCTCCATTTGTCTCTGGAAAGGTAACTCAATAAGCTCATCACCTTCCTGATGACGGAAGGGAAGGTGATAGCAGGGAGAGGGGAGAATAGAAACCCAAAACGTCCTTTCTTCTTAATGTCAGCAAAGAAATTACTTCAGCTGTTTTTTTTCCAGCAGACTGCGAAATCAGAAACTGTCCCTAACAAAACTTTCTCCTACCAAGTGATCTACCAAGCACAAGAATTATGAAACACTCTGATATTTATGTATCAGCCACAGAAACAGGCTAAGGTATGTATCAAACAATTCTTAAAATTATTTTGGCAGCATTTGCTGTGTAACCATTACATAAATCAGCCTGTGCTTTTCTATTCCATTCCCCTCCGCCCCACTACCAAACACCAGTTCTGTTTAAAAAACAAACAACAAAACAAAAGCAGTTTTCCATGCACAATTTCTGGGAGGTGGAAATGATCTATTTTTCAATGCATTCCAGGTTAACTGTGAGATCAGTTTCCTTGAATAGGGACTGGAAAAATTTAACCATTATCATTAGAAGTCCCTTGTTAGGATATTCAAATCTCAATTACAGAAATAAGAAGCTGAAAATAGTCTGATAAACTAAGAGGTTTCTCTATTCTAAGGCCTAGAAAAACAATGTTTTCTACTGCATCTAAAAAATTTGACTCTGCAGTAAGAATAGGGCAAATCCATTCACAGTTGCCAAGTCCAGCAATGCCTTCATAGCAGTAAAAGGCTACTGTCAAAATAAAGACAGCAGTGAAGAAAAGAAATCAAAACCTATGTAGAAAACGTACCTAGGCAGGTAAGAGATACACATTATACTCCAAAAAGTTACAACTTCAGATATGAATGGGATAGAATTTAAGAACTCGAAGTTCAGAAATCACAGAATCACAGCGGTTGGAAGGGACCTCTGGAGATCATCTAGTCCAACCCCCCTGCCAGAGCAGGTGCACCTAGAGCAGGTTGCACAGGATGGCATCCAGAGTTGGAGACTCTACCACCTCTCTGGGCAGCCTCTTCCAGTGTTCTGCCACCCTCAAAGGAAAGAAGTTCNAACAAGCTGAACCATGCTTGTATAAATCATTATAATTCATCACTCTCATTAGTTTTAGCATGGTATTTAACTACAGGATCAGATATTACTTTTCCTTATTCAGTGCCCAGAACAAATATCCCTTGCTGAATATTTAACATTAAGCATTTTTTTCTTATGATGCTTCACAATGTGGGTTTCTGCTTTATTTACACTGCTCTAAGTAAAACCTGTTATAAACCCACATTACTACTTTCTGTCTGAGATTTTGTGGTGCTTGGTGCAACATCTTCTGAACACTACACAAATAGGAAATTTATTTTTACAACCTTACTATGAGCTGACGCTATTGACTTTATTTTGCTGGTGGAAACTGAAGCACAGTGACTCAGTCAGATCCATCCACTAATTTTTACGTGCCAAATTTGATAAGCTGCGAGACTAGATTTTTTTCAGCATATTTGATATTAAATTGTCCTTTGCATCTTCCGAAACAAAGTTCCCACTGGCTTCCTTTTCAGCTAGAAGCGCGTACATTTTCCAAACCAAAACCTGTAGATTTCAGCTCAAATACTCAGGACATGAAGCAGAAATAATTAGCAGCCAATTTTGACAGCTGTGGTTTAAATGATTTGCCTAAACCAGATATTCAGTCACAGGGCTGAATGCAGGTCCCCAAGCAGCACTCATCTGTTTAAGCTCCAAGAACAGTTTCATCATCAGTTTCACCCACTGATCCGATTCTTTCAACAAGTGGTATAAACAGTCTTTACCACACAGCTCTGACTCATGGTTGCAATGTATACTAAATGAGGAAGATGATCCTGTGGAACATGTAATTAAATACTAATAATGGATTCCACAGTTTACCAATACTTAAAAATTTACTTGTTGATAGCAGCAGAGTGCTGAATGTCAACTTTGGCTTCTACCTTCACTTCTAGAGGAATTGCCTCCAGAAATCTGCACCTATTCCCTAACAAGGTCCTTTCCAGACATTATCTTTTTGAATTACACTAGTTTTCTCTACCCATTCCCACTTTCTCAACCCAACCTCCTTCCCTTGCTCGCTCACAGTTCAAGTCCTTTATTTGCATTCCAGGCTCTCCCCCCTCCTCTGAACCCACTTCAAGAGCCTTTTAAGATCAGGTCCCTCCACCAACACTTTCTTTTCTAATCTTAATCCCCATTCCTACCCTCCCCCCCCAGACAATAGAAGTCTTCTCCCTCTAGGCTATCTTCTGCCTCTACTCCCAGGCCCCATGCCTTGCACCATAACAGCCAGTCACAGAAGCAGCACTTACAGAGCGTTTCCAGATACCACCAACCTTAAAAAACACATTGAAAATGCTTTTCAGAGAGAGGCTGTACTCCCAATGCAGAGTAAGTACGGTACACATTTTAAGAAGTTAAAAGCACTATCGCTCAATACGATGAGCTATCACTTACCTTTGCTTTTCTGTTTCAGCCTTTATTTCCTCTGTAAAATGAAACAAAGGCATAGTTATGGAAACAGTATCATAACCACAAATATAAAATTAAATAACTGAAAATGACTGGAAACCAAAACTATTTAGGCCAACGTTTGAAACCAGGATTAGTTTAAAACAGAAAATACATGTTTATAAACAGTTTCATAAGACCTGCACTGGTTGCAAACTGTATCAAAATTACTTTACAAATCTATATTCAAAACTTAATACTTAAATTTGCATCCAGTCATGCCAGCTAAACACCACATCCCTAGAATGTTTCTGCCAAGACACTGGCAAGCTCTTTTCACAGCTCACGTATATACAAAAAATGAGGAAAACACAAATATTATTAAAACTATTAATCTATCAATAAAGGATATACTGCTTGTTAAATGTAGATTATACAGAAAAAAAATAAGGAAGCCACCATTGCTGATTCTTACATGAAACCTTGATAATTAATAATTATCTTTGGTTTTAAACAGTGTTAGATACCACAGTAATGACTAGAAGGGAGGGAAAAAAAGTCTGTAGCACCTCTATTTCATACTACATTAAAATATATTAAATCAGAAGGACTGATAGTTTAATGCTGTTGAAAAGACATTCTAAGTAATTTTTTACAGTACATTTTTAAAGTAATTTGAAATTACTGAAACTAATTTTAGGAAACATCTTCAATTCCAGGAGTACTTTTGTCTGTACTCTCCAGTTAGTAAGCACACTTAAATCATAGGAAATTCCATTAAGACTAGGATTTCCAATGCTGTAGGAATACAATCTTGAAATAAAAGGTACAGGATCAAGTATGAAAATGTATATATATATGTTTTAAGAAATCATCTCAGGAAATCCATTCTAATGCCAATTCCTGCTCAAGCATGCAAAACCACAATCAACTAAAACCAACACTTTACTTTGATTTTTGTGTATAAGCTTTAAACTAGTAGCATGGATTGATTCAGACAAAAAAAGAACAATTTAGTATTTCTAACCAAGCTCCCATGCAACAAAAGCACACTTCGTCTGTGTCGTATCCCTCATTTCCCATTTCACACAGTCATACTGAATCACTTACGTAACACAGGTTTCTAAGTTTGGTATTTTATCACAAATCACTAGTATCAAATACGTTTACTAATAGACTTGCTCAACATCAAGGAAAATGAACATAAGGAGAGCATGTCAACCTAAAATCTAATTCTTATTTCTGATATGACTGATGTTCCTGTTTACCCCCAGGAAAACCCAGAGGTTAGCAGGTCAGTGGTTCATCCGAGAAACAGCTAGTCCAGAATTGGTTCAAATCTGTGTTATCCAGGACTAGACAAAACATGAAAATAATTCCATATTCCAGATATTCAATATTCCTCAATAAGTAACAATAACAACAACAATAAGTCTTATAGTCAGCAATGTTTCAGGAAAGTATGCCTTCCTATTAGGTTATGACTCTTGATCCATTTACTCGCTTGAAGACAAATTCCTGACTGAGAGGAAGGAGAAGAAACTCTCTTCTTCCTTTCCAGCATATTCATACCTTTTACTATTTAACCTCCCACCTTAGCATTCACACCCAGGAACTCTCCTCCCTGAGGTGCTCTGAAGTCTGTCTAACAAACATTACCAACCAACAGATACAACTGCAGAATGGCTTCTGAGATCAAAGTTTCCAACTAAAGCGACAAAACTGAGCAGATTGTTGCCCAATACCCAAGTATTTTCAACACAGAATGAAACATAGTAGACTACAGAAACTAAGGGAATCCTAATACTCTGCTCAGATAGTAATCCCACTAATAACAGCAATTAAATATTAATAAATTTTGCCTGTAAAGTGACAGAAGGTGTTAGTCTAGCGTCATTAAGAAGGTGGGGGGCAGACATGGTTTTTGTATTTAAATTATGATTCAAGATTATAACCCATTTTATGGTTTCTAGTATGAACAAGGATGATATTTCAATTCAAGATAAAACAATCGATGTCAACTTGTTGTAACACAAATTTCAATTTACAATTTTATCAGATTTTAATAGCCCAAAAAAACTACTGTAGTTTATTTAACAGTTTTACTTAAGATCACTTAGGTACAGGAGTCTACTACTCTATTGACAACACAGACTTGTGCATTTACAAGTTATTTTATACTGTGGCTAGGGGAAAACAACCCCAAAAAACAAACCTAGAAAAAGAATGATTTCAGACTATTGCTATAAATAAAACATCAGAATGCAAAGCTCCACTTCATGTCTAATTCTGGTTGCCCTTCTCTGCCTGCACCATGCCACTGGAATGCTAACCCCCTGAGGCTTACTACTCCCCCCTTACGGAAGGTGCAAATTATAGTGGAACTTGTTCACTGTTTAGAGTAGAAACAGTTGTGACTATTAAGTACGTGTGAACACTGCTTAAGGAAGTACAAGTAAGCCAGTTCTCAGCTCCCCACCCTCCCTTTCTCCATAAACAGTATTTTTCCAGTAAAAGACAGCATATGTCCTAAACGCAAAGATTATTCCAGCACTTCTTAAAGCAAATGTGACAGGTGAGTGTTCAGACACCCTAATCAACTTTACAGGTTCCAAAACAGTGGTTAAACTGTATGCTTAAGCAAATTTCTTGAGCTGAAAGCACTGGGTGAACAAAGACAGTCCCTGGCAAACAGACAAACACAAGATAAAATTCAGGAAATGAAAGATCAGAAACAGTGGTTCCGCCTTGCACTAATTCATTTTATTCCTGAACTAAAATAATGTATCAAATCCAGCTAGCTGTCATCTTTACGCTACATCAGATTATTGCTGAATTTGTTCTCTGCTTTGTAAACTATAACAGTACTTGCAAAGGTTACCAAAATAATAAAAAAAATCCAGAGCTGCGTACAGTCCTCATTGCACTGCTGATATTCTAACAAATTATCACTATTCTTTCTTAAAATACTACAAGAGATCGTCTTCAGAATATGCCACAACAATTCACATCAGAAAATGGAGATTTTTCTAATTGAAGGAAGTATACTACAATTACAAGAAAAGAGCTTATGCAAGTGTCTAATTAAATGTTACTACCATTTTGAGCAGCACTGCATCAGTCTATTAATGTGAAACTATGGGGTTTATAACCTTTGTTAAATAAAAACAAAGATTCTTACAGTGGTTGACCAACTATTTTAGAAGACTAAAAAATTTTAAATGGCAGATAAGCACATGATATGATACCATTACTATGAATGAGGTAGACAGCAGACTTAAGCTTTACTTTTACCCTTGAGAACAGAGAAAACCTGATTTCCTTCACTGTCTGATTGCTCCCTCTGCTCTCCATGCCAAAACACAACTTAATCACAGTACAATTTCACGGTCATGTAACAACCACATCCAGTAGGAAGCATAAAAAATTCAAGAAGCATTATCAGCAGAAAAACAGATTATAATAAAGCTAACTAACAATTCGTACGCTAGATAAATACTCTGTTAAAGACAGATGAACCAAAACACTGACTGATGCATTCTTTCAAATGGGAAAAAGTAATCCATGCAAAACTAAAGATTAGCTAGAAAAGAGAGAGGAAGTCAAGCTTGAAAACATAGGCTGGCTTCCTTGTTTTGCCCTCCTCCTCTCCAAAACACACACCCAAAACCACAAAGGAGACGATCCAAGAGCTGGAAAAGCTTATCATCTCAGCATCACCATTCAAGGAAGATTAAGAGAAGATGCAAGATGCTGGAACAGGGCAAGAAGACTAGAGAAAAGGACTAACAGCTTCCAGAGTCTTTCTCTGCATTACCTGGGACGTAAACACAGAATTACTGTGGAAAATAGCTCAGATAATTCTACACTACTGAAAGGATGATAGGTCCTAAACTGGAATTAATTGGGGTATGTTTAGTACTCTTAAGTGCAGCAGAAATAACAAAATAAAACCCTCCTGAACTCTCATTTTCATACACAGCTCCATAAGATGATCTCTTTATGTAGCTCTATCACAGAATGGAAACATATGTGGCTTTTGCACACAGAAGATAGAGCTGATCAAAGAGATACATTATTTTACAATCCTATGCATCAACTGTTTCATAAAACAGGTAAAATGAGTCATGAATGTTAGTTTCAACATAATTTTCCATTTCAGCTACACTTGTACAGACCACCATAGTTCTAAGGAAATCTCTGAAAACATCTAAGACCTCGTTATACAGATATACTGGTTTTGGCTGAGAGAGAGTTAATTTTCTTCATAGTAGCTTGTATGGTGCTGTGTTTCAGATTTGCGATGAAAACAGTGTTGATAACACAGAGATNCCTGGTGGTGAACTATTGCTTTTTTTCCCCATCACTCGTGTTTCCTGGTTTTGTTTTAGTTTGTTCTTGCCCCCCCCCGCCCTCTTTTTTTTTTCTTCTTCTTTCTTATTAGACTGTCTTTATCTCACCCCAAGTTTTTGCACTTCACCCTTCCAATTCATTCCCCAACGCCAGCTACTACGTGGCTGCATGGGGCTTAGTTGCCAGCTGGAGGTAAATCACAACAGGTATCCGTAATTCCATTCTCACCTCTCCAATTTTCATTCACTATTTCAGTATGTCATTTGAACACTTTTCCTTACCCTCTTCAAACTGGTCATAGTTTCTACGATGAAAAAACATAAACTAGTTTCCAGTTTTCTTTTTCTCCCTTTAACATCTTATAAACAGCAAATCTCATTTGCAACTGTAAAATTAATAAAACTCTCTGTAATGACAGCGAATAACACCTAATCAGCAAGGTCAAAATGGGTGAGACAGGTCAAGCAGGTGCTGTAGACAATAGTGTCTTAACTGGTCTATAAAGCTGATCAAACTCCAACTTAGAACTAATTCACTGTTTGCCCTGCTAATCCGATTCAAAGGACGATTTAAACCTTAACTACACCAAAGGGTGTCTTTAATTCCCATTCAAAATTTGTTTATGACTGGATTATTCCCTCGGTTCCTATGTCAACATGCCCCTACATCTGAAACAGACCCTCTCCTCTTGGTTATCTTTAGGGAGTATTTCCTTCTGCTTACCTGAATATGCCATAGTATCATGTAAAATACAAATATTCTATGGTTATACTTTGGCAGAAGTCAAGGATAACATTCTCATCAAGTGAGGGATAACTAAATGGTTACCTTCAGGAATGGTACACAGAGCTAAATTCTACAGTATCAGCTCAACATCAAGTAGTACATTAGATTACAGGGAAAAGAATTCTTATGCAACTAGGTATCGGGAAAAGGGCAAACTGTTTACCATAAAATAGAAAAATACTTTACAATTTCATTACAAAGTATGACGCTAGGAAAACCCCACACACTTAAAAGCATTTAATACATATCTCACTTTATATTTTTCCATTCTTTCATCAGAATTGTATTAAAAACAAGAGCATATTACATTCCCACAATAATGTATTCCAACCAACTGATGTTGCTTGGCAGAGAAGCACATGCGTAAGTCGCAATTCTACAAGGATCTGCACATCTCAAGACTAATATTCAGTGTAAATTGACTGGAACAGAAAATATCCTGCATTTTCACTGTAAAAAAAAAAATAACAATTACCTCATAAAAATTACATCCAAGATGTATACGCCTGTTCCTTTGCTCACTGGGGGAGAGGCAGAAGCATCTACTCTTCCACTTAGTATTGAAAAAAAAATTGGATTTTCCAACTCTTCTTAATGCCAAAAATGTACACAGATGACTAAAAATCATAGCCATATTACAACTAAAAAAAGAGGGGGCATTAAACACATAATGAATTCAAGATAGTGGCATTTTAAAGAACTGTAACCATCCTGGGTAATCAGAAGGTAGAACCAGCCAAAGCAGCACAGGCTGCAATACTCCAAGGAAACAAGTCAATGTTTGGAGCTCACATTACTTATACCTTAGAAGAGTACTGTGAGAAGGAAGCCATTTGAATACAATTCTTTCAAGTCAAAGCAGGTGGATGAGATCCAAGGAACATGCAGTGAAGAGGAACTTTAATTATATCAATAGCTATCTTAAAAAAAAAAAAAAAGACAGACAAATCATATTAGAACATGAAAGGCTTTGCTTGAATTGACTTGGCTTGCTTCCTTCCATCAGTGCATTCTAGTGACTGTCTCCAATATCATACAAAACATTGTGGCAACCAAGGGATTAAAAACCCCCAATTTTTTCATCATTAAGAATACTAAAACTGTCCTTCTCCATGTCAAGGTGTACGGAAACCCTCTAAGACCTAGCAGTCTGAAGGTACTTGTCAGTTTAAAACTGTAAGATAAAATTAGCTGGACTGTAGGTAATATAAAACTAGAAATTCAATATTTATTTGAAGAGAACTTTAACTATATTCCCAACTATGTAGTAAGATTGTTACATATATGGTGATAGTTAAATTTAAAAAAAAAATTACCAAGTTTGAACTCACAGTAGTAAAGCCATATAAATGTGACAGGAATAAAAAATGTCCCCAAAACAATCTCTCCCTCAAAGAGATAAAAGTCCAGGCAAATCATGCCAAGTAAGTTTTGCCCCAAAGGGGTTATTAGAATATATTTCTAAATAAATATTCAAAACTTGTTTCTTTTCTTGGTATCTGCTATCCATTAGCTTCAAGCAGTCTTAAAAATAAAAAGTCTCTTGCCTATTCGGCTAAGGTATGGGAAGTATTAACACCCAAATGTCAATACCAGACTTCAGATAAAAACCTAAAATAATTAGGTCTAAGGAGTCCAAACAACAGAACTGGAGAAACAGCTGTTTTCAACTCAAGGTCCACTGTATTCAGACAATGATGATCCAGAGGTTATCTCTGTGGGCAGCTTCTGGCAAGTCAGCATGTCTAAGAAAAAATAGCAAGTTTATGTAAAAATAAATGCTTTAAATTTGGCACTTGCTCTTACCTAAACATTGGTCATAACATCTGAACCCCGTACAGGTCTTCCGCAATGCTGTGGATTTGCTAAAAGACAAACAGTGTCAAGCACACACGTTGCACAGACGTTTTCTCCAGGCTTCCAGCTGACCACTCTTCTCGCTCTGACAGAGCCTCTGCCTCACTCACTACTTCTAAACTTTAAACTACTCGAGTTTCAATATGTTTTCTTGTGCTGAAGATGTATGGAGAAGAGCAACTAGCAAACTCAGTTAATGGTATTTTCCTCTCCCATTTCTTTTTTAACTGTAGCAGTGTCATTAACTGTCAGTAACTTTTAATACATCTGTCGTCAAAGTTAATCCTTTTCAGTGTATGTAAATAGCAAACAGACAAAAAATGAAAGCTTTATAAAAAGCCTCACTGGGATCTCAAATTACGATAGAATAAACAGTTTAGTACAATTCTGTTACTCCCCTAGATTATTAAATCAGGTTACCTTGTCTAAAATTGGTAATAGTGTATGTAAATACACTACAGGAATATAGTACTAAAATGATCAGTATTTTAGGTAGCCTGCAGAAGAAACCACTCACTATGAAAGTTGAAATTGTTCCTTAAATGGAATTCCCAAGATGAGTATCATAGCACTGTGTCTTCCTGTAAATCCTATAAACAGCTTTCTCCATCATACCTTCTGGGATGCACAGACATCTCTCCTCCCTTCCCTCAAATCCTCCTGAACACAGTGACTACAAGATAAACAAAAAAATCCTATTTGTGGGAGTCCAAGAAGAGGCTGATCGCAGCACTGGGCCTTTAGGGGTGCAGTTTTTGTTCTTTGTTTTAATCCCGCAAGCTAACCTAAAGAGAGAAAGGACTGGAAGAAATACAAACACAAGCATACACAGCATCACAGTGTGAATTTCACCTGTGTACGTTTTCCCTATTGTAGAATATCGTGCATGAGTGTTTCTTTCCCCTCAAAATTCCTGAGCCCAGACTTTAGCATAGACCCTCAGTTATAGTTTATTTATGCATGTCTTCTTATGACTGCTGTTATTTGCTGGGGTCAATTAACCTTTCATTCTATTTAGTTTCCTTTGTCTGCAAGATTACAGCTCACACAGCTATGGCACATGGACAGAAAAGCGCAAAGCTCCGTGTAGATTTAAGACACTGCTGTGGTCTTCACACAGCATTTACATAATAGCAAGTAATTCTTGTACAGACAACCAAAACAACTTTAAGAGTATATTTTAACACTTCCACTTGCTTTCCATTCCAATGTATTATGCTGCTGCAACTTCACATTTACAGGTATTGAAGGAATAACTAAGGAAGCACAGACTAATCATGCTATTTAAGAAGAAGCATTCCAAACAGCTGTTATATTTTGAGTCTGACAACTCATGATGAAACTCTGCATAGGTCCTCCTTGTTGTGGTCTACAAAACCCTGAAACCCTCTAATCAACTGAAATGCTAAATCATATCTCGTGAGCTTAGAAAAACACGGAGTAGCAACCTTTGAAGCATGTAGAGAATATGTATGTGTATATACAGACAAAGTAAAAACCCAAAAGCAACAAATACAAACTTTGTACATACGAGATGCTTCAACTTTAGAAGGCATTAATCCTCTGAAGAGCGTGCTAATATAAGAAAGGAACATTATGTGTTGTTACTTCCTATTGCATATTTTCAGCTATGTTGAAGGTTTGCAGCAAATCCTATTAAAGTATTTCTCTATCTGCAATTCAAAAGTCAGTAACTATATGTCTGAAGGTCCTTACTGGGCTTTTTATCTGTGAAGTAATTTTCTCACTTATTCTTAATTTTCTTTTTAGACAGTCATTCATACAGAGCTACAGCTTCTCCCCACCCCTGCTCACGATATAATATCTTTTGGGAATATGCAACTCTGGTATAAATTCAGGAATCTGAATGCACAGCCTGTCTCCATCTGAGCCAACCTTACTACTTGCTCCTTCAGCTCATTAGGTATGACATTTTCAAACAAAACCACTGGCAAATCTACACAAAAGAAGAAACTACTCTAGTGGCCTCATTCTGCTTAAAATTAATTCAGAATTATTCAATCCAATGGGGTTTTATGACTAGATTTTCTGTAATCATCCTTCTACTTGCTAAACCAAGTGGAGACTACTGTCAAGTTGCTTCACTGACTTGGGAAGAGGAGGGGTGACACACATATAGGTCATACATTGTCAAGGATAACTGAATTGTAGTCATTATTAGTAGCATTTATATTCTAACTTGTGGCTGAAAAGCTCCTTTTCTGCAGCAGTAAATCCCTTTGCTTCGCCTCAGTATTATACGGGTCTCCATCCTTTATTAAATCTACAGCAAACTCCCAGCAGTATCCCCTTAAAGAAATGTCTTCTAGTTAGATCAAAATCAAATAGTGGAAATTGACTTTTTATTTACATCTTTAAACACAGTTACAAGAAGAGGATAGCCACATACATTTATTTTAATCAAGCAGGGCATACCTTTCAAATACCTTGTTCCAGCCTTTTTTGATACCTCCTCTCACTACCCTGGTATATTTATTGGTTTCACACTCGGAATTTCTGGAACAAGTTGCTGGAAAGGTGCATTAGTATACAAGCAATTTGGTTGCTCACCAAATACATAGTCATCTAACCAGATTATAGAAAGGATCTTGCTTAGAGGTACAGTTTTCCAATATGCTTTAACCCAATCCAACTGAGGATGACCACCAAAAAAGGTGGTTCCTCCTACTCCATGTGTCTCTTTGAGCTTACTTGCACGCTCCTTACACAATGACTGTGAAGGCACAAAGTTTCAATAGGTTGATAATTTACTTTTCATTGGGTCAACTCACTGTAGAGCTGCATGATCACGAGTTGCGACACCTCGTGCGTATCACATGTTTTGGGAAGGAAGAGCTGGAACAGAACTGCCCATTGCAGTGGATGCCCACAGGTACACTGGAATAAATATACTGCAAAACCACATGAAGTTTACCCACTATGTTTCATCAGCATTAGTATTTTTTGTAATGAAGTAATCTTGCAAGGACAACAATGTTTCTTTACCAGGTAAGGGGGAAAAGCCTGCAGCTGTACATTCCTCTTCATATTCACAATGTGTATAGTGTTTTCTGACCCTTCTTTCTCAAGTCCTATGTTAAAATTTTTGTGAGTTATGTAAATCCTGATTCTAGAGGCCTCAACCCCAGCATATAAAAAAAGCAACAGCTATCCAAATAAAGAGGCAGGTAGCATAACATTTTGAACACTGCATAAACTAACTTCACTCAGCTATTTTTTATTGCTTTTTTGTATTTTGCTGCTTAAAGAAAGTAAGCAGCGTATATATATCTTATGCAGAGTCGTCAACTACTACTCAGAACAAAGACTCCTCAGCAAGAAAAACTCAGAATGTTGTTCAACCTGTTAAATAGCACAAATCTTTTTGATACTTAACACCCCTTTCCTCCCGACTGCGTCATCTATATTATGCCAGTACAACTGTCCATGCACACCTGCTATAAAATTGCAGAGGGTCCTTACCAGTTGAAAAGTAATACTGGATTAAGAAAGTAGAAGTTGAAGCTTTTAACTTAAAAGTTTAAAACATTTTTTTTAAAAAATATGGATCAATTCCTTCAGCTGGTTTTACCATGTGGCTAAGGGTAGGACGGGGAAGAAAACAAAAGCTTTAGCCAGGATTACTGCTACTGCTGGGGAAATATGGGGTGTTAATTATAACAGACTGGAATCACAGAAAGAACAGAAAATTAAATTCAACATGGAAACAAGAAAACGTGGAGGTTGGTACCTCAAGGGAAGTAATTTATTTCTTTAGTAAAGAATATGGGAGGAAAACACACTGCAGAGAAACAACCAAATTAAGACAGATCTCCTAGAAGAGTCTGATCAAAGGATATACTACAATTATTCAGATGAGAATAACTGCAATTTACAGAAAAAGCAATTTTACCAACTGAGTACAATGGTATACAGTATACAGATCAGTATACAAAAAGGTTGTTACCAACTGTCTCATGAAAATACCAACGTGCTGGACTAAAAAAAGCATCACAAGTCTTTGGAGACAAAAAACCCACCCAACTTTTCTGCCTCAATAATTGATTTTTCAAATATTCTTGCCAAAAATCATAACTGACATCTAAGTAACCCACAAAAAGGTAAAAGAAACTAATTACCAATTGCAAATTCCATAAAATAGGGATTATAATAATCATAATTCTTTACAGAACTGAGACTTTACATTTACATTCCCTCTGTCATTGCAACCCAACGCTACAAAGCACTGTATGCGTGTGACATTCCTGGAAGTACCTGTAACTCCACTAGAAAGATTTAGGAATCTATCAATTGAATTAGGTTTCAAATTTAAGGGGGTAAGCCTTGAGGGATAATAGAATTTAATGGATTGAAATAGTACGTAACTCCTCTGGTTTCCCTAGATAAGTTCATGCAAGATAAACAATGTGGTGGGGAGAACCCGGTTACCTGATCCAACTGATAGGACACATCAGTTTCTCAGCGTATTCATCAGAGAGAAAACAGTGAAAAATCAGAACAGACAGAAATTCTCAACAGCATATACTGAGGAGAGACTCAATACAGCCAGCCCTCCTCTCTATCAATTTTCTCAAATATTCACTAGTTCATCTGAGGGAGTATTTGCTTCAGTTAGCAGAATTGCAGCTTGTACTGCATGTAAGAGCCGGACTGCAGACTGTCTCTGAGCATGGTGGGTTCACGCTTCCTCAAAAACACAGTAGCTCTGTTGTTTAAGATTGTGAAATGCATCTGCCTAGTTCTAGAGACGATGAATCATCAATAATCTTAATTTGCCACAGCAGCTTGATACGTTGCCCTCTGAAATTTAGAGAGTTCAAAAGCAGCCTCAGTTCTTCTGCTGCAACCTTTAAGAAATTAACTTGGATCAAGGTCTTTATATTTTTCCCTTTGAGCACTGAATATAATATAGCTATTTCAGATTCATAGTAGGAAGTAGAAATTTAAGACTATATCTCTCTCAAAAATTTTTAATTTATATATATATGCATGCACACACACCTCATCTCCATATATAATGTGATTCTCACTCCCTAGATCTGACCTATAACTTGAAGAGGAAGTTTTAACTCAGCAGAACATAGGAAACACCACAAGCATTTAACTAAGAGTTTGCGTCAGAAGATAGGTCATGACTGAAACTGCAATCAGAATACTAATACATTTCCAGCCTCTACCACTCTTCCAGACATCCTGATAAACTCCTTATGAAAAGTACTCCTATCTACTCAAACACAACATAGATTCTTCTTTTTTTATTTTTAAGTTAAAATTGAAACTCATGAATACAGGCAAACAAAAGAATTGATTATGTATGGTATTTCTGGTAAAAACTATCAGATATGAAAGAAGCATAGCATCACTTCTTACAAAGAAAGGAAGTTTGTGGTAATGCACATTGCGCCTCTTCACGTCAAGCCAGGCTTCCTCCCCACTCCCTCCCGCCCCTCAACAGAGTAGGTTAGTTTCCTTCATTTTTAAGATCAGAAACTCAAGCACATCCTTCATGCTCTGCTTGGAAACATGTAAATTTCTGCCAAAATACAAAGATGACAGAAGCAGAAACAAATTTTGCAGACACAAAATTACATTTGAAACAGGGAAAGCACTTTCAATCAAATCATTCCCATCTGTCTGAAAAAGCATATCTGAAATTAAATATATCCGGAACAAAATCCTGTGATTTGTTACTCATCTGAAAGGACACAATGAGCATCTCTCTGACGATCATCTTTAAGTCTGACCTTTAAGTTCAAAGCAGGCAAACATGAGCTCAAAAAACAAAGACCTGATGGTAAGAAATTCTCTCACTCCTCTGCAACGTAATTGCTGGATTCTTCCACCATATCCAACCCTGTAAGAGAGAAATTTCTGCACAGTCTGATGTGCCATTGCCTATTTATTACTTTTGGTAATATCTAAACAATTAACAGGCTACCCAGAGAAGTGGTAAAATCTGCCTCACTGGAATTACTCACACTACTGCTTAACAGGGCTCTCAACGTTATCCAAGGCCCTGATTTCAACAGATGATCTCCACAGGTCTCACTCAATCTAAATGTCTCTATGACCTGACTCTATTCATTTCCAAAAAACTTCTGTTACACGTGAACATCTCTTCAATATTCACTTGCAGTCAAATAATGTGATAAATAAAAGGCTTAATAGGAACAAGTCTCTGAGTAACTCTTAAAATTTAGTTAGCATTTTTAATTGTTTGTATTGACAACTGAAAAAGCAACCCAAACATTCAACAGAACCTACATCTAGAAACACAAAACGCCATATTCAAGGTAGGATTCGGTCTGATAGATAAGGTTTCGATCTGCGTGTTTTCACGCATTTTACCTGCCTGACCTCTTGTAAGTGCAAGTTGTCAGTGTGATCAACAGCTGAGGAAGCTGTCTGTGCAGCAGACCAGCCCGGAGGTGTGCTTCAGGACTTGCCCAAGCATTCTCCAGAGCCAGCAGAGAGCTCATCAATGTCATCAGTGGAATACAAGAGATCTGATACATATGAAGGTCCCTAACCTTAGGCATCTGACTCTTTAACCAAGTCCCATTTCAAGAGTTTAGGCTTCCATGACAGAATCAACAGCCTTGTAACAGAAGAACAAGGCACATGAATGCAAGTCACAGAGCCAGTTTCTCAATTTTTCCTCAGCACCAACTCTCATAGTTTAACAACATTATTACAATTGTAAACATAAAGTGCTGTATTTACATAAATTATGACAGAAACTCAAAGAAAAAAGACTATTTTTTCACTTATGTACTTAGGTTATTTATGAATCAAATTTTTAAGGCCTAACCAAATATAAATTGGAAAGTCAAGCTGCAGCATATTTTGCAGCAGTTGAGCTCTCTTTGTGTTATACAAGCGTTCTGTTCTTCCTACTTCAGATACAACACAGCTTTTTACACCTACGTGCAAAGCTTAATTCAAGAATTAGTGTATCTTCAGTTCATGATGCCATTCCCAGGAAACCAGTATTTTCATCATCATTCCATGTCGTAAGACATTTTGCATGCAGTAGCTCTAGTCCATTTAGTTAACAAAACAAATTTCTTTTTCCTTTGTGGTTAAATATGCATTTTAATATACAAAATAGTAATAATTTTAAAAGATAATTTAGCATAAACATTTTTGAACCTTTGCACTATCCAGCTCAAAAGCTATTTCATCACAGACTGCAGACATAATGGAACTAAATGAAAAAAAATTTCAAACAAGAGGAATGAAGGCAACTAATCAAGCTTGACAGACAATGAACGTCTCGGGAAATCCAGTGTCCAAAGATGCAAACAAAAATAGAACATCCCTATCTTAGGTTTTTAAATAAACTTCATGTAAACTTTGAGAACTGGAGAACA
Organism: Burhinus bistriatus; assembly: GCA_013397275.1. Lineage (NCBI taxonomy): Eukaryota > Metazoa > Chordata > Aves > Charadriiformes > Burhinidae > Burhinus > Burhinus bistriatus. The sequence goes on from VYXH01000348.1 coordinate 495,932, forward strand.
AACCCAGAAATCAAACCTAAGAACACCAAACTGTATTGGACAAAAAGTTACAAGAAGGGCAAATTTTTCTTAAACCCTTGATACCTAGCCTGTATTTTGCTTCCACAAGTGGCCAACAGCATATGCTTAAGCAAATGCAGATCACAAAAGCAGGGCAAGAATGCTGCAATAGTCCACTCCTACCAGCATCTAGCCATCTGTGGCTTATACTCTTCCTGTACGTTTGACAACTGTTGCTAAATTTTCTTTTAACCACTTTTTAAACCATTTAAATTTTGGGGATCAATGTAATGTAAGGTGCAGGAAAAAGTATTTTTTTGCTTTACTTTAAATAAGCTGAGTTCTTTACAAGATCTCCAGTTCTGCAAAACAAGAAATTACAATCAATTATTCTCTCTTCATGTTTACGCCACTTAGAATCTTACAAATCTCCTTTACGTCCATCTTCTCATTTTTTCCCCTCCAGGGAACAAAAAGCATAGTCTGCTTGATCTCTTCTGGAATACATTCCATACTCTTAATCATCGTTGTTGACTTCTAATGTATCATTTCTAAGTCCACTGTCTCTTTGGGAGGCCGCAGAAAGCAGAACTACACATGGAATGCACAGTATCTTTATGAAGAGGTGTAAAGCTTCATTTTTTTTCTCCATTGTTTTCATGTTTGTCTTTTTGACGAAGGAATCAATATTTTGATGGAATAATTCACAATAACTCCAATTCTTTCCTCCCCAATAAAAGCCTTACTTAGAGTCCGTGCTTGTGCATGCAAAATTTAGACCAGTTTCCACCTCCACTTCCCCGCTTCCGCTCATATGGCTTAGTTTGCATTTATCAACACTCAATTTCTGCCATTTTATCAAGAAGTGGGTCAGTATAACACAACTCTTTTCAATATTTTCTTTTGTTAACCTTTGTCACCTCATAGTTCACCCTAAAACATCACAAAACTCTACAGAACTAAAACACCTCTCCATACCTCCCATTTTTTTTGTAAGTAATTGATGAAATTTTAATATTATATGCTCTATTAAGCAGTTCAGCAATTTCAGATTAGAGAACCTTTAAAAACTCCTAATCGTAACTCCAAATTGGGAATTTTTTTTCTGACTTATTCCTTGTAATTCCACTACAGGAAACTTCCTCGGCTTCCATATACAACAACAAGGCAAATAATATATTTTTGGTCTCCTTCAGTATCTTTATGTTACCCAAATGCTTCTATGATACCATTACCATCTACAAGCCATATAGATATGAGTGTGTTTTCTTCTTTGCTATTTGTTCATACCGAATTTATCACAGATTTTTCATAAGCTTTTATCAATAGCTGGTATGCACCTACTCTGTTAATTATTGCTAACATCAACTGTTAAAACACGTGACAAAGAATCACCATGTTAGCTTCAATTTTGCTCCCTTCCAACTGTCTTCAATCTTGTATTACTCTTTTTGAAATAAAAAATACATGCTTTAATGAGTCTTTTTCATGACTACTGTGAAGCTGAATTTGAGCATATTTTAGCATAAGTCTGAGCGTGTAACTATGAGAATGCTCACTATTACAGACCAGCTCTTAAGTTGTTATACCTTAAACCAATTCTTGGGTAGCGCTCGAAAAGAACTCAAGAGCTGCTCAATACATCTTAATTGAATGTTACCTGTCAACACAGTTGATTTATTTACCTAACATGACTAAGCTTTCTCTAAAGCACAGCAAATTAAACATTCATACCTACATAATTAATGCAATGGAATTAAGACTTTTCCCACAGATTATCCCTCCTCATTCCTGGCTTGTTAAGACAGCATCCTTATTTTAAAACCACTGATAATTCAGCTGACCATTTTTAAAGACTTCCGGTATTCATACATAAGCAAGCATACATTTGGTTTTGACATGGATACCTATTGATGAAACTATTTCTTGAAACTTCTCTGTTATTTCCTACTATGTTCTACTTGCTCATTTGCTTGGCTGGTGACAACCAAAGACTGAAATAAATGTTTTACTAACGCTTTGTCTTTATGCTGGCAAGAACAGGCTGCTGCTGCAGAACAAGACCGTCATTATGTTTCTCAGTCTTGTTTCTGTATCATTTGGCAGTATGAACAAAAGCTACACCTCCACTTTTCACACAGCCCACCTCTTCAGTAATACTTTGCCATGTAATGCGATCCTTCAAATATTCTTATTTTTTCTTAAAAGTTTTTTTTTTCAGGAGTAAGCACATATGCATAGCAATGATGACACATCCTTACTCCATACTTTTTAAAGTATAACCAGCTACTACAAACTACTATCAGATACACTGAAGTCAGTCAAGTTTCAGTTCCCTCAAAGTAAGAAAAGCAATTGCACCTCTGCTGTCCCCTCCATGAACACAAGCATATGATATATCAATTAGGTGTGACACACATACAGAACAGACTCATGGAATAAAATAAATCATGGTATATAATAATGATTATTCTAAGCGAGGTGTGTGAGCATACATACTTCAAAGCAGGTGTTTATTTTGACTGCTATAATTTTATTTTTTTTTTTTAAATAAAATCCAGAGTTAAAACTGATTGAATTATGTATGTAGCAACCCTTCCCACATCCTGCAAAAAGGGAACCTTCACGCTTTCCGATCATCATCCTGATGACAGGGGCAATCATTTGCTATAAAATTTTCAAGATCTATGAGAAGGTTTCATACATCTTTCTGTTAAGCAACCAGTACTGTGAATTGTCAAAGACTAGATACAACCCAGGACAATAAGCTCTTGTGCAGTGTGACATTCTAAGAACAGCTAGAATCAAATTAAAACACCTCTTTGTAATATGGGAAAAATCTACATTTTATTTTTAACCTCCATCCTTGCTGTAGATAACTGACTGCAATTGGTTTTTGTCCTTTTGGAAATAGATAGCTTAAAAGGTAATTTAGAAGTTGGAAATTACTAAGCCTTATTTCAGAGATCCTTAAAAGTTCATGATACCTTGAGAAATGGCCAAAAAACTCCCGAATTCCCATTAAGTAGCCTGCTTACTACAGTAACTTCAAAAGCAATCTGCAAGTAGGGATGAAAAAACAAGAAGCAAAACACATGACATTGCAAGTCTCTTACCCATTCCAAGCACTAGAACTTTAAAGGTCACATGTAAGGCTATACATGAATTATACTACTAGTAACCTAATTAAAAAAAACATTATGCCACTTCGCTCTTGCTGTAGCTCTGAATCATAAGAAAATCATCATCTTTTCCAGATACAAGAAGATCACTAGGAGACTACAATTTAATGATTGTTTATAAAATTCATCAAGCTACATTTGACAGAGAAAAAAAATCATCGTAACACAAAAAAAGTATGGACTTAAGTTTATTTTTACATCTATAAGTATGCCCCCCTAAAAAGGTTACAACCATATCAACTTTGTAATTTTCATTCAAACAAAAATCTGTACTTGTAATAAAAAGCTCAAACTTTAAATCAGAAGTCCTGATGTGAGATCTTTCAAATGAAGTGATCACACTGTTATTGAAGTCCTGATCTCACCATTAGATTCTGATATAGGAAGCAGCTCAGACTAAGATGTTTGAATGAACACAAGAAGTAAGAATGAGTATTACAGCACTCTGAAAGCTCCAGTGTGGCTGCCTTCAGTAAAGCACATACGCATTAGATGATTAATACAATGAAACCTTTATTTTCCATCTCCTATCTTTTATTTACATCCAAACGAAATATTTTTGAAAGTTCAGACTGCTTAAATTAAGTCAACCACTCATATTTCAACTCCTCTTTCTTGTCTCAGATGCTGACCAGAAGACAAGTGAAAGACTCCTTTGAAAGGTCACCACTACACAATATTGTTAACTCCACCCATGCTGCACACTGTTACAAGGAAGTGCTTCTCTTACCATTGCTAACCAAAGCTGCAGAGAACAAGACAATTAAGGATATTCAGTTCAGTTTTTCCTGGATCCACAAGTTCATAATAAACTATTATGAAAAGTGTACTTGCATTGACTACACAAATGGGTTTCTTACATATATGCAATTTTTATTTAACGGTAATTACTTACACTTTCTACTGCACTGAGATTGTGCCCCTCCTAATCGTTCCTTAAGAGCATTTCAGGACACATTATTAAATAAATGCTGTTATAAACAACAACAGTCAGTCAAAGAACTTTCAAAATCACCTTCTGTGTTATAAAACGATACTTTGTCTTTCTAACTATTTGGTGTTATCAAAATAATGGAAGTTTCTTCGTATTTCAGAAGCCAGCACATAACTCTGTGGCTATTTCTAGGCAATTTACTTGTGATCAAATGCAAACATCTTCCATCACCAGCTAGTGCTCATCAGGCATCTATTAGACTATATCTAATCTGTGCTATTCAAGGCTTTTTAAATTATTATTAACTTTATTTAAGTCCTTGGCATATAAAACTATTTTGGCCATTTCTACCTCTGCAGAGGTAGGAATCTACACAAGTTAGTTATGAATCATTAGTGCACGTACTGCCACAGGTACAGGCGGTATATGAAAATAAACCTCTAAAGTTATACGTATCCTTCAAGTTTTATAGATATTGGCAATAAATTGTAGAATCTCTAACTTTGTTTTAAAAGGTCCTCAAAATTACACTTTATTGTTCTTTAAAAAAGAAATTCAAAATCCTTCCTTTCCTTGTGAGAGTATTTCATTCTGACCAGCCCTCCTTCTGGTCCAGTTTCTGAGAGCAGCTTTGGGCCAGACGGAAGGGGGATTTTTGGTTTGGAGGCAGAGGTGGGAGATGTTATTAAAGTGAACTCCTACACAGAAGCATAAAAGAAACAATTACCCAAAGGGCAGAGGTAAGAAACATCTTAGAGCCGTGCCTGAAGCTCATCATTGAAAGGCGTGGAGAGCAACCAAGCAGACAGACAGCAGCCTCTGCTTTCATGTGAAAAGGACACGATTAAGAATGGCCCAAGTGCTGCTTTTCCTTCAATGTAAAAGACACTGTTAACAACTTGAACACAGAATTTTGTTTCGAGCTTTACAATACAACATAAGGGATGGAGGTCAAACTTAGCTCCTTTCTCTTCCTTTCTGCATCTAAGACACAAACCTAGAGCTCCTTCAAACATTGCTAATCATCATGGTCTATTTTCCCCACAGTGTTAGAGACAATTTTAAAGAAAACATTTCTTTTTACAGCAAAATTTCTAAGCATTCAAGATCCATTTATATGCATAATTATGCACACATAATCACACAAAATAAAGTCTCATGTCTTAAATCACAAGCGGAAAGTATCCAAGTCTCTCATTTCACTGCAGGTGAAGAAAATTTTAATCATAGTTCTCAGGCACTTAGGCAGTCTTTATCCAGCTTTCAAACTTTCATGCAAATGCAGCTGTCCTATTCCACCAATTTTACTTAGAGCAGTTATAAAGGCCTGTTTCCATTTCAGGATAATGAAAACAGAGGTTAATTTATTCCTATCCACTTTCCCACAACTGCACAAGATCCAGCATGGCATTCTTGCAGATGTCACAGTCCATCAGCCAAATGAAGCCAGCCGAGTTAAGACTTCACGTTTTCCAGGTTTCTGAATTGCAGGAAAAACCTGTGCTTTTACACCAGCTGCTGCACTCTCCATCCCTGCAACAGTGCCACTCAGACCTTTATACACAGTTATAACCTGCAAGGCTGCTTGCCAGGCATGCACAAGTGTGTTAAGTTTTACATACGGCATAACCACGCCTTTGCAAAAAAAAAAAAAAA
>VYXH01000348.1:501742-512577 GCA_013397275.1 Burhinus bistriatus
AATCCTCATTTGAAAGGCCATTCCCATTTGTTTATGCTTACTACCTGCATTAGAAGTACACCATTTAGTGCAAAAGATATTTTAATTTTAAAACAGTGTTACAAATTAACACATATGATGGGAAGCTACCAAAGAAATCAAACCAGTGCCACACTACTCACATTTAATTTACAGATCTGAAACTTTGTAAGCGTGTCTCATACTATTCAACTGGACAAATGAGCCCTGTAGTATAAAATGTTATTTAACATCTTCAGTAAACCCCAACATTTTTATCTCAATTTAAAAGTCTAAACATGTCTTCTCCCCAGTTTCTCTCAAACTGCAAAGCTCCACATTGCAACGTTGAAGTACGTTGGTCATTCAAACATTCCTGACAACTAACGGCAGTGCCACCTTTACATGAAGTAAAAACACAAAGCAGCAAAACACCACTGCATCCAGCATTGACTAAAATCTCTTACATGAAATATTTACAAACCTAATCATACTTTTATTTCTAAATGAAGGAATAACATTACAAAACCTGTTAAGATTATTAGAACAACAAGCAGAGTGAGTGCAGAATTTATATTACTAATGGATCACCTTTTTTAAACCTATCTCCCTCTGTGTTTAAGAGCAGACACAAGAGGGCTTGAATAAACCCATTTATCTCAAGGGTGGGTATTTCCAATTATCTTAAAGATTTCTTAATTTTTTTTTCTGACACAAGAAATATATTAAATGAAAAAAGATTTAGCAGCATTGGACAGCAGACATTACCCATTTGAACAAGTATTAAATAACATAACATCAATAACCACGTAATCTCATACCACATTAGCATATATGATACACAGAGTACCAGAAATGCTGGGGGGGTGTGGGGGGTGGGGATGGACAGAAACAGAAGTAAAACATTCTGAACTGTTATCAACAAATAAAAGGAAAAAAAAGCCCACAGAAATCATGCTCTATAATAAAAGACTCTCTTGGTTTTGGTAAAATTTACTTAAGCTGTTACAGTGTGTACACAATTCTAGTGTAAAAACCTGAGATAAAAGGAAAAAAAAACAGGCAAGCATGACAAAACAGCTAGTTAGATAATACAATTAGAATGAAATCTGTTTAGCAGAAAAATTAAATAATACTAAAACAGAACAAGAACAGCATACCTGCAAAAAACAGAGTCTGAGCCAGTGAAACAGGCAGCCTTATGAGTTTATCAGATTAGACAGGGGCTAGTGTCCACTACTTAGGTCAAGCGTAAATTTCCTTTTCAGGGTTGGCTTTGTCTTTTTATTTTTAAATCTAGCTGAGATGCTACTGAAAAACTGTTCTTTGTTCAAGCTCAAAAAAAACCACAGGAGGAAAAAAAAAAGATTAAAACAACTGAGCAGAAAGGTATTTTGGGAATCTAATCAAATGGTGCAACCAAACACATTACTGCTTTGGGATCATTCACTAGTGTAAGTACATTTGATCACAGCTTAGAGAAAAGCTACAAGTAGCCCCTTCAGAGAATAAACACCATCAGAACACAGCAATGATCACTCAGTTCAGAAGTTTTGGCAATTTATCATTCCTGAAAAAGGGGGAAAAAAAAATTTCAAAAAATCGGTGGGCAGGTGACAAAGGTGGAGGTAGTGAAATTCCTTCTCAAAAGGAAAGCTCTATTTGTCATTTTTTGGGTTTCACACACACACAAACAACACTTCCACAATACACTAAGTACACACGCTTCTTGGTATAATGTTTAAAAGTACAAAGGTAGTTTCACTTAAACTCACATAAAATGAAGTATGACTTCTTTTTATTAAAGATAATTTCCAAAACAGGATCGTCCTTTATGCAATTTAAGAGGAAGCATCCAGTGTGACTGCCTTTTACAAACTCCTGAAAGGCACAGCCAGATATAAGACATCTCTGAAACAATTTTTGCTTGAATTAAAACATGTTTTTGGAAAAGAATATGCAATACGAAGATTTGCAACACCAGAGAATAAAACCAGACCAGTGTTTTCCTACCTGTTTCTAAACAGAAGCAACAGACTTAATCTTGATTCTTGAGCTATTTTTTTCACTTTCTAATTTGTATGGCTCTTCAAGCATGTCTCACTGATAATAAAACCCACGCACTGCTGAAACCACGAGTAACATTACTCTAAAAGTTGTATCAGGTGCTGAGGTAGTACCATCTCTACATTCCCTACCCAAGCTTCAAAGCTGCATCATACTATGAGCTCAGATTCCTCACAGCTTCAAATTCTTTAAGAGCTCCTGGTTCCCAACTAAAACCTCATCATCTACTAATACATCCACACTGAAACTGAAATGTAAAACTTCAAATTAAAGAAGAACAAACAAAACAAAACCCAGAAACCCCCAAAGAAACCCCAGCAAAATCCCCAACACCAAGAATAATACCTAAAAGCTAAAACCATGGATACAATGGACAGAAGCAACATGAAAAATGAGGAAAAAAGCTAACAAAATTTGTCAATATTTATCAATTAAAATGAAATTTTATCAAGCCTTTTCCTACCAGTTTGGCAGTTTTTACTTCTAATTGTGTAAAATTAAAAGAACTGAAGAACACCGGAGTTACAGAAGCCAAAAATGTGGGGAAAATGCCTTATAACCTATCCCAAAAACTCAAACTGGTAGAAGGCTTAGATTTAAAAAAAAAAAAAAANTCTGACATTAGGTGTTTTTCATAGAAACAAAACATACCAGTGATAATTTGTTCAACTGTCACAGAATCACAGGGGTTGGAAGGGACCTCTGGAGATCATCTAGTCCAACCCCCCTGCCAGAGCAGGTGCACCTAGAGCAGGTTGCACAGGATGGCATCCAGGCGGGTTTGGAATGTCTCCAGANAGGTGCTGAGGTAGTACCATCTCTACATTCCCTACCCAAGCTTCAAAGCTGCATCATACTATGAGCTCAGATTCCTCACAGCTTCAAATTCTTTAAGAGCTCCTGGTTCCCAACTAAAACCTCATCATCTACTAATACATCCACACTGAAACTGAAATGTAAAACTTCAAATTAAAGAAGAACAAACAAAACAAAACCCAGAAACCCCCAAAGAAACTCCAGCAAAATCCCCAACACCAAGAATAATACCTAAAAGCTAAAACCATGGATACAATGGACAGAAGCAACATGAAAAATGAGGAAAAAAGCTAACAAAATTTGTCAATATTTATCAATTAAAATGAAATTTTATCAAGCCTTTTCCTACCAGTTTGGCAGTTTTTACTTCTAATTGTGTAAAATTAAAAGAACTGAAGAACACCGGAGTTACAGAAGCCAAAAATGTGGGGAAAATGCCTTATAACCTATCCCAAAAACTCAAACTGGTAGAAGGCTTAGATTTAAAAAAAAAAAAAAAATTCTCAAATCCTTGCTGACTGGTATTTTTGTTCTCACTCACATCACGTATCAGCTACTCCACTACCTTGCCTGGGATTAGCATTAGGCCAATACACTAGTAATTACCTAGGTCATCCTATTCATCCTTGTAGCAACGTTGGCACAGTAGTACATGTCTTGCAGTCCTTCAGAATTTTCTCAGTGTCCTAAGATTGATTAGAAATCAATAAAGGAGTTCTGCCAGGTATTTCAAACTCTTGCGACTTGACAGGCCTATTTTTAGCAGTTCTTTTACATTTATACTCAAAATGAGAAGTATCATATAACAAGTATCATCTACCTTATCCCTCAAATCAGGTATTTTTATTTAACGCTTCCCTGCATTCCATTAAGATATCTATAAAACACATATACTGGGGTTTTTTTTTGGGGGGGTGGTTCTGTTTAAACTTTAAGTTCTGACATTAGGTGTTTTTCATAGAAACAAAACATACCAGTGATAATTTGTTCAACTGTCACAGAATCACAGGGGTTGGAAGGGACCTCTGGAGATCATCTAGTCCAACCCCCCTGCCAGAGCAGGTGCACCTAGAGCAGGTTGCACAGGATGGCATCCAGGCGGGTTTGGAATGTCCCCAGAGTTGGAGACTCCGCCACCTCTCTGGGCAGCCTCTTCCAGTGTTCTGCCACCCTCAAAGTAAAGAAGTTCCTCCTGATGTTTAGATGGATCTTCCTACGTTCAAGTTTGTGCCCATTACCTCTTGTCCTATCACTGGGCACCACTGAAAAAAAGACTGGTCCCATTCTCCTCGCACCCTCCCTTGAAGTATTTGTAAGCATTGTGTCCTTGCACAATATTCTCTTTCTATAAAATCCCACAGAAGAATTTCATGTTTTCCCTGTTTTTTGGAGACTTTTTGTATGTACATGATTTTTCGTAAATGCTTGATTTACCTAACAGTAACCTATAGTTTCTTCTACTATTTACTCATGGAAAGCACATGGTAATAACCCCCAACTATGCATAGAATATTTCTTTGTCTGTAACCATCTGACTAGCACAGCTAGATCACATATTTTTGGCTTTCAGACACACACAATAGAGTTCTGCCTCCAACAACAGATAAAAATTATCAATCTCCTTACTCAATTTTGTCTATTTCCTTCATACTTCACTCCTTCCTGCAGATCTGCAGAGTTGTGTTTCCGAAGTCACTTCAGCCTCTGGTGCTCCACTGACAGTAGCTGTCTTTCCCAGACAGAAATATTTTCTCCCAACAAACCACCAATTTACACATCACACAGGAAAACTCTCTGGCTTGATGCAGAAAACATGAAACTCCCTTCCCCCTGCCCATTCAAGTCAGAGTCACCGATCTACTGCTGGCTGATGCAGAATTGAATAAGAGTCATGTACAAGTTTGCTGGTCTTCCTTTGCAGGCTCCTGGCAGCATTTGTTTACTTTAAAATACTAACTCATCAGCAACTTGGTAATAATAACACCGGTGAAAAACCCACAACTGACAGGCAGGTGCCCCAGAACAAGACATGGCTTCCTCATCTAGCTCTTTGTGAGTCCATGATATCAGCTAGGAGTTTCACCAAAAACAAGGAAGAGAGATCGACTAGAAAACCACTGGCTGATGCTTCCCTCCCTATAAACACCCACGTGACAATCCTCCCTGACAACTAAACAAGTTAGCATATTTAACAACATATTATCAAAATACTAGGTCAACACCAATTAGTCTCTGAAAGACTCCAGAGAAGGTCTGGAATGTATATCTGATGTCAATGGTCAAGATAATTTTTTTTCAATTGTATATGAAGAAGATGCACAAGAACAGATACTGTTGTCACCCTGAAAAAAAATGAAACTGTGGTTAACTGGAGACAGGAACCAAGAGAAGAGAGAGAAAGATGACAATTAAAGGAATAATACACTGGAAGAAGGCACAGAAAAAGATCAACTATAACAAAAACCCACAAAACAGTAAAGATATTTCATTGTAAAAAATAGATGCACTCTGGTCACAAGGCAACAACTTTCCATTTTAAGCTTCAACATTCCAATTAGTGCTCTAAATATGCAGCAGAACAGAGATATTTAAAAGCTGCCCTGTGTCACAAAGATTAGATTTTAAAAGATATTGAAAATCAATGTTAAAACAATGTCAAAATATCAAAGGCTTTAACTGAGGACATATTTCAGGATAAAGTCCAAGTTCCACCTAAAAAAAATACCCATTTTTTTTCCTTCCAAGACAAAAAGCAAATATTTGATACTCATTCTCCATTAACATTTTTCCAACCCAAATACAATCTACCTTATTTTCTACAAAAGTGTTTTTATATACACCCTGCTGACCATCCCCTTTCTCAAGGCAGATTAAAGCTCCTCAGTGCTGCCATTCTACACAGCCAAGAACTGATTACAGGTCTCTTTGCTTAGAGAAATGGTTACTGGTGGACCTGGTACAGTAGGGTCAACGGTTGGACTAGATGATCTTAAAGATCTTTTCCAACCTAAATGATTCTATAACAACAATAAAAAGTCCCACTATACACAACTTCTCTCAAATTAGCTCCATAAATTCAGCATAAACAGCACTTTACACCTCAAATGCAGAAGGCGACCTGGAAAGCAGTTTATGGGGCCAACCAAACACTACTGTTACCAAGCCAGGTTCTAAATCTTTGCATGAGTAGATGACATGTTAACCACATTGAAACGCTGCTAAAGCTGAAGCTTAGCAAACCAAGCAAGAGGAGGGAAGGGCAGCTTCAAGTTTTAGGGATTTTTTTTTTTTTTTAACATACATCTTGGTTTGTACTAGCAAAAAATCTCTATTTATCCTCCTTGCTTACTTTGAAGTGTTTCGAAAGAACAATTACAACCAGAAAATAAATTCTGTACAGACAATGGTGACTTGTATGTTGTGAAAATAAATGCCTATAGCACACGCAGACAACAGACAATGGTACAATACCAATCTCTTTGTATTCAGCACAGAAAAGACTAAAAAAATTCTAGGCTTTGGCTTCTAAAAAAGGACAACTAATTTTGACAAAAGATGGAAGGTAGTCTACTAAGAACAGTATCATCCAAATCACAAACAGAAATTTAGCTTGTCCAACAATTCTGCAGTAAAATTAATTCCAGTGGAGTAACACGATAATCGTCTTCAAAATGCATTTTTAACTGTTCGTGCTAGTTTAGGAGGATTTTTTTCAATGCACCCAGCACTTGCAACACATACACGCATATCTGTACTGACTGTTAACCTAGCTTACTCTGATAATAGAACATAATTATCTATGCATGTGAAGGACACCACAACATGAAACTAGGAAGACTAAAAAGAGAGACAGAAAAAATTATGCAGGTGAGACTTTCCCAGGTCATTTTCACAATCTGCGTAGATAAAGATATAGATGAATCTTCCCAACTCTGGGTTGTGTTCTACTCCAAAAGTTACCTGTTTTCAGAAAAACTAAGATTCAGTGCTTAATTATATCCTACTGCTTCATCATCCTACGCCTGCACGTAATGGCAGCACAAACTGAATGGAGCTGCTACTTTTACGTTGCATGAGACCTACATTATCCAGCAGGATCTTTGTGTGACGGACTAAACTATCCAAGAACCTTTTAACACCAAGCTTCAGGCTTCTTCAGTTGGTACTTCCAGAATTCCAAGCAGCACATGCATGCTTTCCTTTAAAGTACATACTAGGTACATATGCGTTTTACATTATTTGCAGTTTAGAATTTTACAGAAGAGTTGCTCGACTCCTGACTTGCAGTTGAACTAGCAGCCTTTATACAAGCAGTGAATTCTGGTTTGCTCAGCTTCGTCCTTCTATAAACCACCTTTGCACACAGACAAATCCACACCCTGGATTCTGACACAAAGCACTAGCAGTTTTTATTCAGTCTATTAAAAACTTCACATTCAGCCGAGAATTTTTTTTCCCCCGAGACCTTTATGGAATATGCATAATGCAGTATATTTACTGTAAAGTTTCCTAGACTGTAATATGGCTGAAAACCAATACAGAAAAAGCAGTGTAGGGTACTGACCGGGAAGAGAACCTCTAATCTAATCCTGCTGTCAGCTTGCCACCTGATGCGCGCTGCAAGTGGACAATTTTGAAGATAAACTTATTCCTTACATACATTAAGAGTAGCTGCTATGCAAGTAAAAAACACTAAGTTCTAAATTAGCTGTATTTCATTAGATGACTAGAGAAAGAAATGTTACATTTTTTACATACACAGAATGTCTTTCAGAAAGGAAAACGTTACATGAAAAAATACATTAAACTTGGAGTCAACTATTCTGTATCAATCCAGACACAACCTGGTGAATCATTTAGATATAGGATGCGAGTATCAGGGTTAATTACGTCCCTGTTAAAAACCAAAGAACATCCATAATTCAAGTTGCAATATTTAATTCATATTTTGCTTTCTTATCTTCTAATACCCCAGAAAAATCATCATACTAGAAGCACCTCATCTTAACACCTGTTCAGTGGTCAGACCTCCACAGTAAGATACACCAGGAATGTAGTGGGGTTTTTCTCCCTCAGAATTCACAAAACAAAAACTGATGAAGTATAATCTTAATGGAGTGCAATTGCACAGGTTTATAAGAAAATATGTAGAGATTAAAAATGACAAAGGGATATTCTTAAAGATTCTTAAAATACTCAATCTAAAAAGCAGAGTTTTAATTTGTTTGTCTATGGTACAGGAATACCATATTTCTGGTCATTGCTTGCTTGCTTGTTTCTGAAATACTTCAATAGCAGCTCATCTTATACAATGTAAAACAATGTACACACTGGATTTAGAAAAAAATAAAAACATCTCAAAAAATGAAACAAAAGTCTGGATTAGTAACAACTACTAGTTAGAATATTTGATATACTAATAATAAGCAACACTTCAGTCATGCAGTTGGGAAAAAAGATCTTAATGGCATAGTTTTGTATCACATCAGATAATTTCAGTGAAGACTAATCAATTAAATATTCAGACTGAAAAACCATTATGCTGATTTGAGGATGTGTAATTACTGCCATGATTTTTAAAAGCTACCTTTTATTTAACAGCCATTTTTAAAAGTCCAGTAAAGCTTCAAAGTTAGACTTTGCCGAAGTTAACTCCAAATTGAACTTAACTCTAAATTACTCTTTTTCTAATATTTTATCATCGATACTGTTGCTCTCTAAAATAAAGCAATTTCGCAGGAATAAGAAGTATGTATTCCTTGCTTAAGGTGGCAAAGAAGCATCTAGTTGGACTATTCTCCAACAGACGAAGAGCTAGACGGACATAGTACAACATGTACATCCTATTTCCAACTCTGCTATGAAAGTCACAGCTCAGCTTTAACACTCAGTTGCCCCACATGTGAAATAAGGAGAATATTCAACTATAAAAAGCTTTTCAAAGAAAAGTAGACATGAGCACTACTCTACTCAAGAGTTATATATTGCCACTTTTGAATTAGGAGTCTATCACACACAAAACTGGACAATGCACCATACTACATTTACAGTCACCAACTATGTATCATTGTACCACAATCTAAAAAAAAATTATTTCAGTATGACTCTATAGTAATTAACATCATATCTGATGTTTTTCAAATTCATGAAGCCCTTCTACATACATTAGCTAATACACACAAACTTGTATGTCTTTCTTCCTGCTTCAGTGGCTTTTATAACCGCACTGTATCGTTTTCCTATTTAAGCCCAAATCACGCAATCAGATCCACAGGAGGTGGTTTCAATGAAGCTGTAGCATAGAAATCACTGGGATGTGTGCTTGGGGGTCTCCTTGCACAAATGAGTTTACAAGATAAAAGATGCAGACTGTACAGTCTAGAGGGCTTGCTTTATAATCTGTGTAACGTGCTTGGAGGGATGTGGATGATACTTAAGACACATCAAGCTACTGAAATAAAGTACAGCAGAAACACAAGATTAATACCAGTGTCTAATTCTATGGATGACATACAGGCTGGATATAAATTCAGTTTAATAATAAGAAAATATTTCTCTGTTTTATTTTAACTTGGATACGCCATCTAAAGTCAATGGAAAGGCCAAAGGGGTATCAGTTTAATCACATCTGCCTAAATCATAAGATTATAATTAATAATTCTGGTGATAAAGGAGAAATGTAAGAAAAAACTCTTTCCAGTCTATTTGAATTATTAAGAAATAGTTGAACTACCCCCATTTGTCCCCCTCCATTTGTCAGTCTTTTACAGACAAAGAAAACAAGAAAAGGATTGTTCTTTTTTAAAAAAATGAAAAGTATTATAAAAGATAAATGAACAGAATGACAAAAGAACAGAGAGCTTGAGACTAACTTATATTAATTTTTAAAACATGCAAGTTTCAGTCTAATACTATCTCTTCAAACAAATCCATTTAAACAGACGTTATTACTGCACAATATCAAGATAATTATCTCCAAACCCAGAAACAATTACAAAAGAATGGGAGGGACATAATCCATTTATGTATTATTTAAATAAAGCAGGCCTTTCTCCAGAAGTCTTTCAGTAAATACGTCAATATTTTGCCACATAGGTTCAAACCCTGCCTATACTCATCATGCCAGAATTTTAGAGCCCAAGTTCTCCTTTTATGCTGCCTGTTATTGAACGTGTACATATGCTTTGTACTATCCAGTCCCGGTACTTCCGTCACGCTTCTAGACGAGGTGGTGTTGACACAGCTGCATTACAGACCCAAAACCCTCTTCAGCCCGAAGCAGGCAAACATTCCCACATCTTCCGTGGCTGCACCAGCTCTGCCGTGCATGAAGGAGGGCCCCTTCTCCATCAGCTGTTTCTCGACAACACGGCTAAGACTCTCCCTCGCACATCTCCTGGACCATCCTCTCCCTCGCTAGCCTTCCTCCCTAGAGGACAGCGTCCCGACTCCAAAGGGCCACCAACTCCAGACGTGGCCTGCTGTCATTGTCTCTCGCTTTCCACCACCCCCGCGTCTTCCCCCATCCCTCCTCCCTTACCGCTGCCTGTCACCTGCTCCCTCCCCGCCGGCCGTCTGCTTCCAGGTCAGCTCAGCTCAGCTCGGCGCCTCCGTCTCTCTGCCTATTCATCCTGCGAGCAGGGAGGAGGAGAGCCCGCCGGGCGCCGCAGCGCCCTCACCGCCACTGTCAGCGAGGGGCAGTGCGCGGAGCGGCCGCTCCCGGCAAGGGGGGAAGCTCTCCCCTCAGCCCGGGGGCACACACGCTGCCGGCGGGGCTTCGCAACAAGACGACGACGGGCCTCGGCCTCTCTCTGCGCACCCACCCCGAGTCTCACACAACTAACCAGATCCTCCGCTCGATCGAAAACCTGTGCCACGGCTCAGCCCGCAGCCCCACCTCCCCCGGCCCTTCCCCTCCGGGCAGCCCCCCCCGCCTCATTTCCCCAGAGAGGCCC
>VYXH01000348.1:512944-526443 GCA_013397275.1 Burhinus bistriatus
GGGGGGGCGCCTCGCCTTCTGCCCGCCCCGCGGGCGCGCTACAGGTGGAGCAGAGCCGCGGGAGGCAGTGGAGAGGGAGGTACGGAGATGGCTGCTGCCACCTGGGAGATGGCTGAGGAGGAGGGGCAGGGCTTCCCTTCCGGGCCACCAGCGCTAGGAGGGGGAGGAGGGCTCCCCACGGCAAGCGCGCCCTGCCCCTGAGGGGCTGCGCCACGGGGCGCAGGGTAAGCAGCTCCCTTGGACGGGAGCTGCTATCGCTCCTCCGGTCGCGGCCTCCCCTGGCGAGAAGCGCCCGGGGCCCTGCCTCACGGGAGGAGCGAGCGGAGGGCAGCTCGCCGCTGCCGAGGCAGGAAGGAGCGCTTTAGAGTGCAGGACGTGACCGGGCTCCCCGCGCCGCTTCCCGGGGAGCGCGGTTCCCGCGGCGGGGGCGCTGCCTCAGCCCCCGCTCCCCCGCCCGGGGCCTGGCCTCCGCCGTGCGGGAGCCGCGCTGCCCGTGAGGAGCCTCCGGCGCCGCTTCTGTAGCCGCCTGCTGTGAGCCTGCCTGCCCTCCCTCATCCTTGCTGCCCGCCGCGGGATGAACGCGTCACCCGAGTGCCTTCGTGGTGCCCTTTCTGCTGGGGTGCCCTTTCCCTATCGTCTTCATCCTCTGCCTTTAAAATACAGTCATCCCCCACTTCTTCCCCGTTTTACATGTGCTAGGATTACAAAGCATTAAAAAAAAAAAAAAAATCCACCTGCACTTATAACTAAACAGCGGCTTTTGTGTTTTGTTATTTTATTAAATTGTTACAAATTTTTGTAAAATTGGGGTGGTTTGTTTTTTGGTTTTGGTTTGGTTTTTTTTTGCTTGCATTCCCCTCCTGGATTGCGAAGGGGTAATTTCCTCATGCTTGGTTCAGGGCCAAGAAAAGCTCTGGTCGACTCTGGCTAACTGGTAAGCGTCAAAAACATAACAGGGCAAGTTTTTGCACTCAGATATTTAAAAGTAGAATATGGCACTAACTGAAGCTGGGTCTGTTTTGGGAAATTTTTGCCTGATGCAAAAATATTAATCAAAAATTAGTCTGGAAATTAAAGGACTGAATTTGTAGATGTACCTTTCAGGCAGAGTGGGACAAGGCTATAGCATCAGCATGCAGAAAGCAGAGATGGTTGTGGAAACCAGGCACCATCTCTGACCTGGGAGGACGGAGAGCCAGCACATGGGAAGGGGGTTATCCCCAGCTAACTTTTCCTGTCTGTTCTCTGTTCCTCTTGTCCTGCTGCATCAGTCAGAACAACAGCCTTACAAAGAAGTTAATCCTGATCCCTTCCTCACGGAGAATTTGAGAGAGCTTGCCCAGGCTATCATGCCACTATGCTAAGGCCTTGCAAGCAGCCTTGTACTCTTCACTGAACAGTTTATTTGAGCACCTCTGTTTCTTTGTCTACAACAGAGTGGTTATAGCTGCATTAGTTAAGGTGCTAAGGTCCGTGTCCCCCTAATGAAGAGGCAGCTAATGCTGACCAGTATTGCTTTAACCAGTTTCCCAAATGAAAAATGATTCATGCCAAAATGACTTGTTGCATTATAGGTATCTATATTTGGACTTTTTAAGGAATTCCCTGGCATGGGGAATTCCGCTAAAGCTATAGGTGGATACCAGGCCTCGCTGTTAGAGCAAAACACATATTTTGCTGAAATGACTTGATCTGCACCAGGGACTTTTTCTAGTTGCTGTCAGAACCTGCAGGCTATTTTATTACCCAACTGATAAACAATACTGAAAATATTAAGAGGGTAGACCTGATTTTAGCCTTGTAACAGCTTTGTGAGGGAGTTAGAAGTCACATCACCAAACATATTGATTCTTGAAAAAAAATACGCAATTTTTTAATGACCATATTCAGGTTGGGTTGGTTTATCGAAAAGACGGCATTTTCAGCAGCCAATTACTAAGCATAATTGAATTATTTCTCATAATTTATTTAGGGAAAAACCTTTTGCCTGGTGCTTAAATATCTTTTTTTTTTTTTTTATACACAGGTGCAAGTTCAGAAATTCTGATGTCAAAATTACTTTGGTCTTTCAAAGCTGCACGCTAGTGACCACATGGCAAGAATAAGAATTTCCATGGAGCTCTTGCTGGTAGTTTTGCACAAACCACCTGAGCCCAAATTTGCTTAGCTAAGTCAGAGCTTGCAAGTGTTATTTAGCAAATGGAGTTTGCTATTGATTTTCACAGTCCATTTGGCAGAAATAGACTTGCAATTACAATATCATGAAGACAATGTGTATCTGTATGTAAAGAGCGCTGAGGACTGCAGTTACCTGTTTTGTTCATATTAATGTCTATTTTCATATGCTGTACACAAGATTGTTTTACATGTAAAATAGGAAAAGGCCTGTCAAAAAGACACTCAGTTCCATGTCTCTCATTCCTGCTGTAATATGAATAGATTAAACTTTTTGTTTTGTCTTGGTTTGAGTTTTTTTTTTTTCATGTGGTTTGAATCCTCATTTTCTGTTCTCAGTTCACCAAATTTATAGCTTGGCACATCTGGTACTCTACATCTACATGCTAGTCACAAGGCAACCCCTGCCTAAACCCCGCAACAGTGTACAGCCTGTATGTTATCGAAGGGCTGCTTCTGAAATCGCACAGGAAGATCTTATTGTAAATCATCTATCCAGCAGGTTGACATCCACTTTCCTTCAAAGAGCTGAGCCAATAAGGGTGGAAATCACAGGGGAACTATAATATAAGCATGGGAGATAAAAAGAGAGTCCAGTGCCCTCATTTGGGGCCAAGATATAAATTGTTGGCAGCTTGTGTCCTGGGTCTCAGTGCTTTAAATAGAGCCAGTTGTTATGACAGCTTTATTTATTAGGGAAGCCATGTATTGAAATGATGTTTGGTCAATTATGAAGAATTTTATGGACTTTGAGGAAGCATGTTGAGGGCAGATTTTGTTACAGAGACTACAGATCATAAGGAACATGTTTAGCTTTTTGCTGGTTCCTTTAAAAGCTAGGGTTTTATCTCTATTGAAAGGTGAATAAGAAAACTCACAAGAAAGAAAAGGTGAAGATTTAGAATATTTCTGTCTTAAATGGGTTCCTAGCTAAAGATAGAATCATAGAATCATTTAGGTTGGAAAAGACCCCTAACATGAAGTCCAACTGTTAACCTAACACTGCCAAGTCCACCACTAAACCATGTCCCTAAGTGCCACATCTACCTGTCTGTTAAATACCTCCAGGGATGGCGACTCAACCACTGCTTTAGGCAGCCTGTTCCAGTGCTTGACAATCCTTTCTATGAAGAAATTTTTCCTAATATCCAATCTAAACGTCCCCTTGAGGCTGTTTCCTCTTGTTCTGTCGCTTGTTACTTGTGAGAAGAGACTGATCCTCACCTTGCTACAGCCTCCTTTCAGGTAGCTGTAGAGAGCAATAAGGTCTCCCTTCAGCCTTCTTTTCTGAAGACTAAACAACCCCAGTTCCCTCAGCTCCTCCTCATAAGACTTGTTCTCTAGACCCTTCACCAGCTTCGTTGCCCTTCTCTGGACACGCTCCAGGACCTCGATGTCTTTCTTGTAGTGATGGGCCCAAAACTGAACACAGTATTCAAGGTGGGGCCTCACCAGTGCCAAGTACAGGGGCGATCACTTTCCTAGTCCTTCTGGTCACACTATTTCTGATACAAGCGAGGATGCTACTGGCCTTGGCCACCTGGGCACGCTGCTGGCTCCTATTCAGCCAACTGTTGACAACACCCCCAGGTCCTCTTCTGCCAGGCAGCTTTCCAGCCATGCTTCCCCAAGCCTGTAGTGTTGCCTGGGGTTGTTGTGACCCAAGTACAGGAGCCGGTGCTTGGCCTTGTTGAACCTCATACCATTGGCCTCAGCCCATCAATCCAGCCTGTGCAGATCCCTCTGTAGAGCCAACCTACCCTCAAGCAGATCAACACTCCCACCCAATGTGGTGGTGTCTGCAAACTTACTGAGGGTGTGCTCGATCCCTTCATCCAGGGCGTCAATAAAGATATTAAACAGAACCGGCCCCAGTACTGAGCCCTGGAGAACAGATGGTGCCATACAACAGCAGTGCCTTGCAAAGAATTCCAAAATGCTTGTTACATGCAGTGATTCCAATGTCTGTATTGTTTTGGTTTCAGCATGCAGATTTCTGCTTTACTGGTAATTGGTGTCAGTCAATGACTGACTGTAATCCTCATAGCTGCAGAGATCCCTGTTTGGTTGCTGGTGAAGTCCTGAAGATGTGGAAAAGGACTGATAATTGTTTTTTCTGCTCAAACCACTAAGTCTGCAGGCAACATGTACAAAATATTATAGTTGTGCTATCTAACCTGAGAAATGTTTTCTGACAAACCTAAAATAAACACGTTGATATGTATGCACTAAAGCACAAAAGCATCACTGCTTTTTGGAGCCTTTACGTTTAAACAAAACAGCACAAGAAAAAAAATACATTTGAGAAACACCCCCAAAATTACTGTCTAGTACTTTTTTATTTACAAGTTAATTGGCGTATTCCAAAAGCCCTTTATATTATTTCATATATTTAAAACGTTTTCAGTGAGTATTAGATACTTGTTTAGTAAAAAACTGTAGAGAACTTCCTGTGTGGGAGGGAACAATTAGCACCTGCTTCTGATGGATGTATGTACAACAATTGTATGTAGTGCTTATTTGCAAATGCTGAAAAGCTAGGACTTTTAAGCCTTTGCTTCCAACTGACAGTAAAAGATGATAGTAAAAGTGCAGTTTCATGCTTGGAACAAGCTGATAATCTATGGCTGCGCTGCCTCCCAAAGGGAACTCTTTCACCCGTATGAGCTCACACCCTCTTTGGTGTGCTGGCGCAGTCGTGCAGCTATGCAGGGAGTCAGCTCAGCTTGATGGTCCAGCCAAAAATCAGCCTTACAAGAAAGTTGGTTTTCAGTGGCATGAGTGAATTGATCACTTACCTGTGTATTCAGTAATTCTTACAGAAGAAAGGGAGTGGGGAAATGTGGTCGCGGTGATGAGGAGGGCCGGTTGACTGCTCATGAGGGCACTGTCTTCTTAAGCCATCTTGATGAGCTTTGCAACAGCACACTAATAGTTAGTCTGTGATCACTTTATGCTAGAATAAGACAAAACCGCCACTAAAAGAAGCGATCTTTCTTCCTGCTCCTGCCTGTATGTTTCTTGCTTCCTTTGGTCAGCACAAGCATTTGCATTGTCATGAATTACATGCTGAATTATATTCAGAATTTAATTAGGTTGAAACTAACCTGACGAGAAACAGAGGATTTTTAATCTGGATATATTCCATTTCCTGCTTCATGAGGCAACCTCACAAATGTTTGTGTTAGCTCAAGGGAGGGGATAACACAAGGACAAGAAAATGAAAACAGGCAAGAAGAGGGCAGGCTTGCATTTTTTGGCAACAGTACTAGTTTACGCCAACTTAAAGTATTGCTTAAACTACTGCTTTTTTATCTAAAATTTCAACAGTATTTCCATTGTGCAGGAGACCGCTCAGCCCTGTCTCTGTATGTGAACCCCATATATGGGACGGATGGGTCAGTAGATGGGACCAGTGTATTAACGCCTGTAATAGTGGTGCTCACTTGTTGGCACCTTCTTTAGCTGCAGTGTAGTACTTTGCATTTGCTCCTGTTCTGTTTTCATGTACCAGATGCAGGTAATCAGTATGTGATGGATCAGGGTCCAGACGGATCTGGCAGATGGGAACCTGGAACAGGAGAGAAGCTGTGATTCTGTTCTGCAACTGCAGGCACCTTGGTGGAGAAGTTTCCAAGTCTCGTACTGAATGTGTAAGATTTAACAGGTCTGCTGGTGGTGCTTGGTCATGTAATACTGAGGTACAAAGACGGTATTTCTCTCTGTCCCTTTGTGGAGTCCTAGGCCTACCACCCTTGTAAAAATAAGTGGAGCAGAATTCAAAATACCCATTGTATCCATTATGCAAAGGATCCCAATCTGGCAACCAAACTGCAAGGGATACACTCACTATGAATGTACTTTAATATTTTCAAGAGGGATTTTTTTTAGATAAATGCAGGAGCTGAAATTAAGAGTTCATAGTTTGTTCATGGACTGAATATTCTAAGAGCTTGAAACAGGCTGCAGTATATCCACTGCTGCACTGAAAGAACAAAAAAGCAAATGTTTATTAGCACAGGGAATATTAATCAATAGGTAATTCCTAGGTGGCTTCCAAACATTTGTACAAAAGCGTATGACACCCTGGAGTGACCGATAACGAAAGAAACATCCATCACTGTGAGGAGGCTCTTGCAAGGTGACAAATTTATTCCTTAGAGCTAAAAAGTACAGGCTCTTGCTGTATTGAAATACATTCTCGATACTACAGTTAAACGAGCATACATGCTTCTAGTAAAGCATGATATTTGTCAATTTGTGACAGCTGCAGGAAAAATGTCAGATAGCAGTGAAGAAAAAAACCCCACCTCTTGTGGTTGATGCAATAAAGTGTAGAATTGTGGCTGAAAACTGTGGAGTATATCAAACATTCCCGGCTGTAGCTTGCATTTATGTGCTGGAGGCTTATACCACTGCATTTGCTGGAATGTAATCCCTTTTTGCTAGGACTTTTTCTGTGGGAATACATTTTCTTCTAGCCTACCTACAGGGGTTTTCAACTTCTTCTTTCTTCAGCATTTTGCTTCTGCTAATAGATGAATAATTCAGTTCCCAGCTTCCATGGAACCTCAGCATATCATTCCTTAATATTATGAATGAAGAAGGAATACAAGTATCCATCTTAAAGACAGGAGGAAATATATTTTTAAAAAATTGGTTATATAGGGCTTTTTTTAAAGTTTCTTTAGTAGTTTTTCAAATTGGAGGACCTGATTATGGATGTATCAGCCATAACTGTCTGAGAACCTGATTTTCTGAGATACCCTGTTTGAGAAAAGATAGAATGTTTCTTTTGGGGAACATAGAAATGAATAGCACATCGTCACCCTGAAACAGGAACCTACTATGTGGTTATTGGTGTATGTGAGGCTATGCAAATCCAAAGGTAAATCCAAGCTGGTATAGCGACCCCTTCATAATGGCAAATATTTCTGTATATGAATAGCAAGAATATGAAGTTCTGGCAATTTCCTGAGAGCCTTGCACTGCGAAAGAAGACATATAGAGGTGTATGGCAAAGGTAGCAATAAGATCCACTGATTTATTGCTTCTCCTAGCCAATTCCAGCAGATAAAATTGCTAAGGAACTATTATTGGATTTTAAGGAGAAACTATTGAAGGGGGAGCCACAACATGATTGCCCTCTTTCTTAGGAGGTGCTGTCCCTGCTGTTACGGCTTTCCTAGATTACTCTGTGGGTGTGAGCCTAGTTAATTAGTTATCTCCCCAAACACCTGTAATAGGAAGGACTAGAATAGTATCTTTATCCCAAGTTCTTAATCTCCAGTTTCAGTTTACAAAATGGGAATATTTTGACTTGTAACAAATCAGAGAAGTAACAAATTTACTGAAAATTATGACTCTCCTACCTTTAAATCCTAGCTCCAGACTCCTGAAGGTCTTTGGAACTGATGTGACATGACCAGCATAATGCATGCTGAGTTGTCTTACAGATTAGGCATTAAATAGCCTAGATATTGGGAGCATGAAGTGTTAGTTTTAACGTAATTTTTACATGCTGAATGACTCTCTTGCCCTTGATCTGAGGTGAATTCGGTGTTATTGCTTTAGAACTTGTGCATTTTCAAAGGTTTATGCAGATCTCTTTCAATAAGCTGATAGTAACAAAAGAAGGTTTGAAAATGAAAAGGAACTGAGAAAAGTTGAATGGAATTCAGCTGGAGAAAAATATCCTTTTAATCTGTGGGTAGGGTGAGTCAAATGAATAACAAGGATGGTTTCCAAGTATTTTAATATCCATGTTGAAAAGCTTAGACAGAGAGGTCATAAAAGTCATGTGAATTAAGGTGAGAAGCAATGAGACTGGAGCAATAACCACTTTTAACTGCCATGAAGTGATCTTTGAATCTGCCTGATTGTTTCCGCCAGCAACTGCAGTGGGTTATTTCCTGTCAAAAATGCAATAACTGATATTGCAGCATATACATTGTAAACGGTGGGCTTCATGGCAGGAATGAAAGATTTTGAATATAAATAGCTAGTAACATAAAATTGAATGGGAGTTACGGATATTCTTGCCTAGAAGAAATACATTAAATAAGCACTATAGTGATTCATTCTAGTATCCCAATTAACTAAGTATTTACTAGATGTGTATTCACTCAAATATCTTTACAAGACATTTTGAAATACCTACGACAGTTTTGATTAGACTTCCAAGATGTTTCTAGTTTCAAGTCAAGTGTCAGAGCTGACGTGCAATCTGGATCATTAAAAACTGGACTGACTGGTTCACAGCACGTAGGATGGATGGTTTCTCATGACATTCAAAGCTGCTGCTGTCAGGGTTCAGATCCAGGCAGACCTGGAGTGTTTAGTTTTGATATCTGAAAGTGTGTATTGTGTTCTGTTTCTCACTAAAAGCTTTATAATTTTAGATCTCCTCATACAGGAGTAGGGACAGTGGCTATCAGAAAATGTTGCTGTGCCACTGGTGAGACTGTTGAGGTGCAATTTATAATTGTTTGTAGCTGAGAAGGCCAAACTAACAAATGTTGTTGGGCTGGTAAAAATCTCATTTATCATAGTTTGAGAGACATGAAGCAGGTAATTCTACAGGGCACCGTTGCTGATTTTTGTGACTGCTTCTCTTCTCAGTTCCTGACAAATGTGATTTGAGGTAAGTTACGCTTACCAGCATTGCAACCCTTGCTTAAACACAGGGTCCGTAAAGAGGAGGTTTTGTGCAGGGCCCTTATAATAGATACATAAGTACATAGATACAAGTAAACAATAATGATAATTTTTATGGTGTTTTATACGTGCTTGGACCAAACTTGCTTCCTTGGCTAGCACTGGGACTAGATACATTTTGCAATAAAAGCTTGCTTACATGAATTTAATAGCAGGTTATGGCAGTGGAGCTTGAATTGGTCTAGTTGTGTATGCATGGGATGGAGGTCACACCTCTGGATAGCCGCTGGTGTCGTCCTTAAAATGCTCACTTGACAAACCACTTCTGTTCAGTAGTTTGTTCGTCCTTAACTTTTCTTGGATTAAACGCTTGTCAGCACATTGCTTTTTCTTTGCTCACCATTTTAGAACAGAAATAATACGTGGGATAGCGCACGCAAATGGCATGAGCACAGATGTAAGAAGGAAACAGTATGGTACAGTTTTTCAAAATGAAGTGTGCTGGCAGTAAGCTCTCTCACATCGATGAGGTCAACCCAAATCTGGATACTTAGAAACCAGAACACTCAGCATGGGCACCTGGAATTTCTGCCTTTTTTGGTGCAGAAGTATGTATGGCACCTGCAAGACAGCTTCCTTAATCTTAAGGCATAATAGTCCATGGAGAAATATGCAAAGGAGGGTAGACAATTGTGCATAATTTTAAAATAGTAATTTGAGGCATTCATGTCACAAAATGTGAGACCTCACCAGAATGTTCCCCAAGTTTGTGGAGGTTTGAATTAATGATTTCACTTCTTTTCATTGTAGTGCTGGATCAAATGTAGAAAATTAAAATCCAAATTGACTTTAAATTCACAGTGTACCATGTAAGAATGAGGTTGTGTCCTTTGAAATAGGTGTGAGCCCCCTATGGAAGCTGACTGTGCTCTGTTTTAAAAATCCGAGAGGGAACAGCAATGTCTTATAACCGGGCTTTGTGTATTTGTGCACATTTGGTAAGTGTGGTCACCATGTGAAATAGAGTGTTAAAACATTCTGGTGTATTTGCAAACCTAAATGTTGTTGCAATAATGGCAAACATTCATTTATTTTAAAAAACCACAGAACCCAGAAATCTGTAGTGAATATTTCTGTGCATAAATTCTGAGGGTATTTTCACTATGCAGTTTACTAGAAAGCATTTAGTTCACGCATACAATTCTAATAAATGTTTTACCATGAGGCTATGACTGCATTTTGTTTTTCTTGATTATAAGAAACTCAGAGCGGATCTTCTTTCTAATGAAGGTATTGGCTTTTATAAGAACAAGATTGGTTTCTGCAGTGGGAGGCTGAAGAGGCCATAGCTCACTTTGAATATTTGTTTACTGGTCTCAATTACTCATCATTTGCATCAACCATGCAAATGGTTATACATTCTTATAAAAATAAGATAACGTTTTCCCTTTAAATTTAGGGAGTGCTTTAAACTCAGTAGCCTTTAAATATCATATAATGCCTGCTAGAAACAGGAAAAAAGATAATGAACATAGGAGACAGGCTGCTTAAAGGGGCATCTCCATAGGAGTTAGCAGGCAGCTGGCAGCCAGTCAGCTGCTGGGGTAAAATCCACAGGTCTCACCCATCCTGGAATTTGCTGTTTTCAGTGACAGATTTGGACCTGCCCTATGGTAGATTTTGAATACTCTGCATTGCTTGATTATTCATTTACTGGTATGTTGTGTGTCTTTGGTATTTGCTGTGTGCTGTATGGTATCGTTTGTTTAACTTGTAAAAAATCTGTGCAGGAAGAAAGAAGAAAAAGAATGCATCAAGCAGCTAACTCCAAGTTAGAGAGCTAATTGTTATTAATGGGGGCTCTTACATTTTTGGCTCCCTCTCCAGCAAACTACAAGGACAAGAAATGAAATGTGAATGTAGAGTAACAAAAATAACTGGTGGGATTAAAAGAGACATGAGAGAGAGGACAGAAAGGGAGAAGCGTTCATGGTCCACAGCACCTGAAAGACGCTAGGCTTCACTTGTGGTGGCTGAAGAAATTAGGCCTGCTTGAATTACAGTTGAAGTTACATGGCAGAAATATATGTAGACAGTTTGCTGATTATGTGTACATTATTTTCTATAAGACAAATATTTACAGCTAAAATAAATAACGTTTATTTTTAAGAAGGCTGTTTGTTCCCTGAATGTCCTGTATGCCACAGGCAACCTTGAGAGAAAGAACTTCAGGCATCTGGATTCAGCCAGAACTGGTACGTAAGCAAGTTGAGGTACTGGAAGTTAAAGGATATGTCTCATCCTAGGGTGGAATTTGTCTTAATTAATTTTAACAGTTATAAAAGCTAGGCACCTAGTCTAAGCTGTCATCTGGGCTCTTGCTATGCAAAAAGACTAACATCTAATGACTAACTCATGCAGTACCAATGGTACCAAGTCTAAGATAGATGTGACCTGTCATGCTTTACATCCTGGATTTTCCTCTACCGACTACAGAGGAAATTAAGTCAATTTAGTTTAGATGAATAGCTTTCATATAGTTGAAGTCAGATGAGTTAAATCCCACCTTTGGAGCAGGAGGGCTGTGAAATTCTCCTCCCAGAGAGGTGAAAGTTGAGGCTTGCCACCCCAGGGGATGAATACAGAAAAAACATGAGGTGAATAGCAGCATCAGTAAGCCTGCAATTCTTAACACCTCCTTGTTTCTTAGTATCCTGCAGTACTATCCTCCAGGAAGAGGTACAAGGGCTGCCTGTTTTTTCCAGCCTTGAAAGAATGAGAGATTTACTGGGATATCTCAGAAATCTCAAGTAATGCTTTTGGCTGTAGGATTATTGCCAGTTGTTGTCAATATGCTGAATAATAGTGAATGGGCTGTTAAAGATTTGGATCTTTTTTACTGTGGTGTATAGAATTGTCAGGGAACACCTAAGGCAAAACACAGAAAGATTTGTGATTAATGTGTGTGAGCCTTGATAAGTAATACTCTTTGTATAACAAAGAAATTTGCAGAGTTTAAAGATTATTATTCCTTTATTGTTCCTTTTTTAAAAAGATATATACTAGGCAAATAGATTGACTCTGGCTGTGTTAAATTAATTTCCCACACTGAATGGCAAGTAAAATGATACATATCCAATAGTTTTCCCTTTCATTGCAGCCTTGACTTCTGTGCCTCAGCAAATTTGAGCATAAAGTGTGGTTTAAATAGATACACATTGTCAAGATTTAGTGAAGTCTAAGAGAGCCTTCCTTGGAAACATTCCCATATAAGTCTAATCTCCTGGGTTCCAGTGCTGCTTTTTGCTTGGCATTTACTGCGTGTCTTTAATTTCATACTGTATATTGGCGGTGCTGCAACTTTATCCTTTTCGGCTATGGTATCAATCTATTCTTGAAAAGCTGTATGCTTATGAAAATGTATTGCAATGCAGAAAAACAGAGAAAAATCATCATTGCGTGGCATTATGGATGTCTAATGAAAAGTGGAAGAAGAAACGCACTTCTACCATGCAGTGGGATCAATATTTTGATGAATTTTATGACAAGTGAAGCTTTCCATAAAGGATGCTAATCTTAACTCTCTATACCTTTTGGTCTCCAGTATCTTACAGCAGATCTATGGTGCTTTTTACACTTATACATGTTCCCTTGTGGAAATACGGCCCAAATATAATGCAGACAACTTCTGCTACCTCTGCATGGAATCTGCTGCTCTGCTTCTTCACACGGCAGATACCGATCTGGTTTTGCTGTGTTAGGCTTTATCCACATGTACAGCTGGAGAGGTGGAGATGAAGTGCCAACTTGCATGGAGTGGGAAACACTGGAATTGCCAGGGAAGGTAATAAGCATTACTTGATACCTTTACCACTTTGCTAATATCAACATACACTAAAAATTAAGTTGCAGGGTTCCTGAATATTAATTAACATTGTCCCCACGGGTGTGCTCGAAAGACAGGTAATTTTTTAGGTAAGAGAAGCTTGATTGTGGGCTCTGACACCATCAGATGAACGGAGAAGTGATTCTCTTGATTTTAGTGTCCCTTTGGTCTTCTCTGCATGTTAGTTTTAGAAATAATCCCAGCAGTATCTGTTTACTTACTCAGGATGAAGGTATTTTTATACTTCTCATGGAGTGTCATTCAATCTAAAATGATTAGTCTCTGCTTGTTTGCCAATTTTTTTCTAACTTTTGTTCTTCCAACTGTTTGTTTAGTCACAGATAGCCGTTCGCTCTCCCAGTAGGCCATCTGACCCAGCAGTCCTCTAATTATTCAACACATTAACATTATTCAACATTATTTCCTTTCATCTTTCTTAAGTATTGGTGCTTCAGTGATTTTATTCCTGGTTAAAAATAAAAATGCCTTTTTATACTAGTCTCTGCGGTTCTTGGGGCCTAGAGTCTTGCTATTTAATTTGGACTTTTTCCTCTACTCCATGTTAGACTCCTGTCCTTTGCCTTTGTTTTTAGTCCTGATACTGAGTGAAAATGGAAAACGTGCTCCAAATGTTCCACCTTTGGTCTGTGCGTTCAGAATTAGAGTATGAAGGTGATACATACTGTACTTAGTATGGTTTTGGATAAAACTTTTCGTAAGTCATTTGTCTTCCAGGATTATTCCCCCCCCCCCCCCCCCAAAAACGCTATTTTTTCGACAA
>VYXH01000348.1:526460-555805 GCA_013397275.1 Burhinus bistriatus
TTCTTTCCAGAGTTTTCCCCCCCCCCCCCCATACAAACTGTTAGTTTTCAGCAGAATGGAAATCACTGAATCCAAAAAGGAATTTTTAAAAAATCAGCTTTTTGTGTGTCCTTCAATAGACACCTAAAAGAGGAGAGTTATTCTTGCGCATATTCAGGCTTTAGGCCTGATGGATTGTTTAAGGTTCTCACAGAGGCAAAAGAAAAGCAAGACAACAATTTTAGATAATGCTGTTTCCGATGGGCTGGGTGTCAGTGGATCTGCGGCCAGGCACACCAGCGAAGGAGCCCTTCCCCTGGTGCTGTGCAGAGGAATGTGACATGAACAGGGACCTTCCTTTCTCTGTTAAAAGTTTGATACAGACTTTAATGTGGTGTTTGTTTTTTTTTTTTTTTTGAAAAGTGCAGTCCTGACAGCTGTGGAAACGTGATGTTCCTACTGTCAGCTCAAGAGGAAAGAGTTGTAGATGAGCTTCCCAACATTCATTAGCCAGTCTGCATCAAAACTGCTCTCTGAAGAATAGCCCCTTCTTCAGACATGTTTGCTGCGAGGTCTCTGC
The DNA here is from genome assembly GCA_013397275.1 of Burhinus bistriatus. Classification (NCBI taxonomy): domain Eukaryota; kingdom Metazoa; phylum Chordata; class Aves; order Charadriiformes; family Burhinidae; genus Burhinus; species Burhinus bistriatus. The sequence continues at coordinate 527,020 of VYXH01000348.1, forward strand.
TGAGACATCTCCTGAAGGTTGCACTTCTTACCTGCAGTGTTGGTAGGTGTGTGTTTGACAGGTAGTGGACTGCATCCACCGACTCCCTAAACAGCCTTCAGGATGACAGCAACTTCAGGTTGTTTCTACCTCAGCTTCTTGGAAAAGAGACCTAATTTCTTGGAAAAGAAACCTCATTAAAATAATCACAATAGCTTTAACAGAAAGTCTTTAAAATGTCTAAGGAAAGGGTGGGATTTTTTTTGGACTGAAATTATTGTTTTACAAATGTATTCTTGCAAATGGCTCATCTGTGGAAGAACTGTTCATGGGCTGAAGCAGTCCTGGTGGTAGCTGGCATGGGCGTGTAGGCTCTCCAGTGCTCTCCTTAGTGTTTCCAGACTTTAAAGGTACAGCCTTAGACATCCCTTTGGTCACTCTGGGCAATGGTCTAGACCTTCTTCATAACCCACGAGGTAAAGAAAGGCTTTCTGGCAAGCATTGGGAGTTGAGGGCGTAACACCTTCTTACAGCCTCTGCCCTACACATTTGCAATACCAAAAACCAACTTCTTGGCTCCGTATGGTGCAACACATGAAGGGCTTGTGCCGTGATCTGAGCTTGTTGGTGGTGCGTTAACGGTAGTAGCGGGTAATCCACAGAAATGCAATGCAGCAGCCCCAGGAAGAGACCTTCTTGTGTTGCACCAGTGAAATAGTGTCGGGGCTTTTAGGGAACTGGCCAAACGAGCTGAACTTGCCTGTGGTTACAGCAGGCAGAGGAGAGATGCCGAACACATGCTGCCTGCTATCAGCAGCCCTGTGGTTGCCAAGAATCGCAGTTACACCATGACGTAAACCAGCACACAGTACACATTGTGCAGACAGACATCTTGTTTGTGTGTGAATGGATCTGCGTAGGTATGTGGGGAAGTGCACACATTTTAACAGGTTCATGATTTAAATTTAGCACGAAAAGTTAGGCACTTCTATAGCCTGAAGTTGTCACTGACAGACAGTATGCACTTCTTGTTTGAAATGGAGGAAGAGAAATGCAGACACATGCAGCATGATATAGCAAATTTATCCTGTTAGATAAGGCTCAAGTGTATTTTGCCTTTTTGACAGATTCTGTGCTAACAAGGCCAAAGAGCAGCTCTGATTCTCCTACCACACTAAGCAGGCAATTCACTTGTTTAACCCTTAGAAAACTGGCTGGCTCCCAGGAAAATAACAATACATCATTCCAAACCATACTAAGTTCTGTGAATGTGATAATGTAATTCAAACAGAGTAAAGCAATTAGTCTGTATAAAGAACTTAAAATATAACAAGTTGCCTTTTTTTTTTTTTAAAAAAAAGTAGCTATTTATAGCCCATTAAGCACAGAAGAACCCTTTACACACAGCTTTTTGACAGCACTCCCTCAATTCAGCCCAATCAACCAGATTTTCTCAATCTAGAAACAGAGTGAAATGAAATGCTAAATAGATCAGTCATTTCTGCTCAAGTCTTCAGGCTGCTATACTGGGTTTTTTTTCAGTTATGACATGCTGAAAACAATAAGCCACCTGAAAACTCTGGCTGTGATTTTAACAGATGCGTTATTTTCAAGAAAATTGAAAACTCTGTTATAAAATGAAACTTTCTCAGACTCTTTTGTGTGTGTGTATATATATATGTTTTTATATATATATCTTCAGACCTAACTGGATGTTCTGCTCAGAATTGGTAAAAAAAATAAAGGGTTCATTATTTGGTTAAAAAAAGAGACAGCCCTCCCAGCATTGAGCCATCCTGATATGCAGGGCAATAGCCTGGCACATAGTGGTCAGCACAAAAGACTAAAACACCCGCTTGCAGTTGTACCACAATACTTATTTCAGAAGTGGTATATGGTCCTACAGGCCTGGGGGTAGATTAAAATATTTCATTGTTATGGCTATTCTGCCGCATGTCTTTTTCAATAACGCTGAGCAGTGCTAAGGCGGCTGGACTCTCAGAGCGGGCAGGACGGATGAAATGTATTACCCCGTGTCTTTATGGCCATAGATGGATTTTCTTTGTCGCAGGCAAAGTGCACTTTCTGCATGGCTGGGGACAGTGGCAGATTTTTTTAATTAACAGTTGAATCTATTATTTATGAGTGCATTCCCTGAATTCTGAATCCAAGGGCAAGCCCTGCCGTGCTTGACTCGGTCTCTCAGGAGAGGGCTCGAAAGGATCTGCAAGCGGAGAGAGCCACGGCTTTCTGCCTGACCGCTCCTGCCTGTCAGGCAAGGACAAGCATTCAGGGGCTAAAGATTCACCTATTCTAAACGTCCTTGCCCCAAACATCATTTGCTAAGGAGAACCACGTGTTCGCTCACCACTCAGGGGTGACTTTGGTTATCCCAAATCTGCAGATATTAACAGAAGACCTTGTTGTTAAGGCAGGCCCTTTTGACACCACGTGCAGCCTAAGGCTGTGAATTTCTGACAAGCTGCTCACCCACTGCATCGTGCTTGGGGGGACAGGCACGTTCAAATGAGGACTCTGAAAACCACTCTGGAGTAGTTCAACCTTTGTCCAAGACAGACCCGCCAACAGCATCAGTACTCCTGACTTCAGGGTGCTGATAAGGATTGAAAGCCTATCGCTGCAATCAGCCAGAAGGCAGCTCTCGCCGCACCCGGCTTTCCTCATACACAGCTGAAGGAGGAAGCAATTACAGCTCTTCGGACCTTAATTTTTTACCCTGAATGAATATGAGAATTGGGATACATTAAGCATGCCAAACGGTCTACGTTTAGTGGACAGAAGATTGTTAAATTTACAACTCAGAAAAGGTATTTTGTGTGGTGAGCATTTAAAAATGTTTTTTAAAGAAGTATAGCTAACATCATGGGGTTTGTATTTAAAAATTTTCTCTGTAATTTATTTTAATTTCTTTTCTCGTGTCCTGTTTTCTACAGCAGAGAGGCAGTCGTATCTCTACATATCTGAGATATTATTCTGGTGTTTTATCACTTAAGAACTGCATGAAAAGGGTAACATCTGACTTTTAATCACGTAAGTAAATGGCTCTACCCATGCTAAAGAATACCTTATTCTTTGAGTTGGTACCATTAAATTGAATGTAAACATAAAAAGGGAGGGGATTGTTTAACATGAATAAACTAGAATAGTTAAATAGTAACCTGGTTTTGGTAGGAAATGTAATGCTTTCTTCTTAACCTTAAGAATTAGGTGCAGTCTTTTCAAGAAACAGTTATTTTGTGCAGTCCTTGAGTAGGCAGTGCGAGAGGATGGGCACTGGATGTTTCAAAGTAAATGCATGGTGGCATTCAAGGTCATTTGGGCTCCTTCTATTCAAATTTCAGAAATTTGAAAAAAGAATTGCAGTTTTCCATAGGCTTTATGTGTTACATGACTGACCAAATACATTGGCCTTTTTGAAGCAACTTCTGAAAAAGACATTGGGATCTTCACTCATCTGCTGTGCTCTTTAATCAAGTTTTGCAACCAAACTCAATATCCCTTTCAACCTACAAAGGTCAGTTTTTTATCAATTTATTAACGACGATTCAAGGTCATTTGGAATCTTTATAAGTTCTCATTTGGGATAATTTTTTTGTTGTTTGGAAGGTGTCATGGTTTGGCCCAATCCGGTGGAATGACAGATGCTCGCTCCCTCTTGCTCCGCTCCCGAAGGGAGGCAAGAGAGAGAGAGAAAGAGTTAGAAGAGGCCTAGCTAAAAAGTAAAGTTACTGAACAAAATTGGTCCTGTTTTACCTCAAACCAGGACAGAAGGGTAAATTGCAGAGGCATAGGCCTGTTTCCTTCACATGAATTAATCTCAGGGTTTTGTTTATAAAAAATAAAAGCTATCAAAAAGGACAGATGTTCAAAAAACCTTGTCTCAGCACTTCTTCCAAGTTACAGAAGCAGTTATAATTATTCTATCAATAATCAATGGAAGTGTAGCTCCTGGATTTCACATAATCATTATATATGGGATTTTGACTGCTGGGTTAATAACCAGTGTTTTGCTGTTCACGTATTTTTTATTGTGTTGAATGATAAACTATACCTACAATCATAAAATAAATTCACTTTTCTCAAAACCAGTTATTGATTCTGTTGTCCTGTAGGCAATAAAGACTGCTGAAGAGAAGTACAAAGGGAAGAGAAATAAGCAATTATGGAGATAAATAAGAGCTGTTCAGAGAAGTAACATTTGTAAGTCACAAAGGCTGTCCTTCCATATCCAGATAGCTGATTTCCAGTACTTCTTTCCTTAGGGTAAACTACTCTGTTTAGAATCACTCTTGCTGATAAATTGTCTTACAAATTCTTAATTCAGGAAATAGGGTTTGTTCTTTTCTAGTGACTGTCCTTCTGATCAGCTTTAGTGACCCTGAAATTAAAGGACTTAGAGGCTGTTTACACTTGTATTCAGCTATGGGGCACTGAATTACCCTACACAGGTCTTCAAAACTCAGCTCAGAGTTTTCAGTTGCATGTAATAATACATGGTATTCAGGCAGAGTCCATGCACACACCAGGATGTAGCTGTATTCATGGACTGTTTATGATATCAAGTACTTCTAAATGTCAAAGCTTCTTAGATAAATGTAAGAATATTTGCAATTAGTCCTGTCCAAGAAGGTAAACTAGATCTACAATGTTAGGTCCTTTCGGTAACTAAAAGAGGAATTTGGGTTTTTTTTCCCTTTTTTGCTCCAGGAGTTCAATTACTTTTCAGTACCGGCGGAGATGTGATGGTATGAAGATAAAGCTGAAATGTTTCATATGAAAAACTGTTGGACTACAAGCAGGAATCAAACCACCACATCTGAATCTGGTTTCTCCTGGCCCATACTTGGAAAGGTTTGTACTATAGCAATCCAGGGGTAAATCTGCCTTATGCTGATTAGGCATCGCTCATGCCTTCTGTCCTTCACTTCAGTCTGTTATGTCCTTGTGGTAGTTCAATCTTGTCACCTAAATCCAGAGTAACTCACAACAATTGATGCTAATATTTAATTTACACCATTATCAAGACCACTGGTCAAGAATCTGTGCCTAGGAAAAGACATTTATTGATGCCTTCAAAATGTGTAATCATTATGGTCATAAGCAATTGGAAATGACTAGTGGATAGATATTGTGAGAGCTTCTGTCCCCTACATTTTTATTAAACCAGAACAGACGCCTGCATTACTCAAACAAGTGTGAACTAATCAAATCTGATCAAGCTTTCACACAGCTTGTTTAAAATAAATACTTTTTATTAACAAAGTATTAAACAAATAGAATGCAGTTCTGTCATCTTTGCTCACTGGTTGCCTTTTGCAGTCCTAAAACAATGGTATTCTTAATTACAGGGCTCCCTAGTCTCATAAAGGTTGCCCATTTGCTAAGTTCAAGTACGTATTTAGAGAAGATGGGGGTTTTTTAAAATACTGCATCCTTGGTGTCAGTAATGTTTTACAGATAGGTGAAATTGTCACAGCCTTGAACTAAAGCTTTAACAATTAAATGAAAGATGAAGAATACTTCAAAAGCCTTTGATGATTTCATTAACAAATATGTTTTATTTAACATGTTATGGCATAAGATTAAAGTCAAAATTAATAAAGTAAAATATATGCTTTTGCAGATATAAGATTAAAAAAATACTATTTTAAAAGTACCAAAAACCCCTCAACAAGTTGTTATATTCTCTGTGCTTTCATTATTATTCTTTCAAACATGGTGCTTCACTGTATTTCAGCTGTAAAGCTTCTGCTTTCACCTCTGTCTCACTTAAGAATCTATTATTAATTCCTTTAAAACATGCAAAAAATAAGACTTCCAAGAAGAACAGCCACACAGCCACAGAGCTACAGAACTCACTGCAAGAATACTGATAAATAAAACATCAGTTAATTACAGTTAAGGCTAGATCCTCCACTGGTGGAAATGGGCAGACACTGACTACATCAGAACCCAGACGCACCAGTCGACTGCCTGCTTCCAAGTTCAAAGTCATGGCAAGTTGCTTTGTCAGCTATGGTCTGTCCATAAAGCAGAGTATTGTATAGCTCAATAATATTCCATTATTCATTCTTGCACAGCTCTAGAAAAGTTACATTTTTCAAAGGCAAAGTGTTGATTTTGAGTCCCCCTCCAGTATCTACATTTGAAAATAGGTTTCTCTGAACAGTTAAAGGAAACCTTGGGTCAAATTCTTGCATTACATGAAAACAAAAATCACAAGAGTGCCTACATATATGTATGTATACATGCAGAAGGAAGCCACGTTGCCACCTGCAGTGCGGCCAGTTGCAATATATGCCATTTATCAGTATAGACAGGGGCCTGGGTTGGGTCACAGAGTACATATACATGAATGTAAACTTTATCCCTTGGTTCGAGAGACCCCACTAAGGGAGGTCTTCTATTAGGGAAAGGATTAAGGCCAGGCACTGTCTGAAGTGAAGTTTTATTTCAGGCACCTGTATGTGGACCCGGACCTGCCCCACTGAAGCTGCAGAATCAAAGCTTTATTGCAAAAAGAACAGACTGTTTTACTCCAAACTGGTAACTAAGTTAGTATATCAGCTTTATGGACTTTTGTAGAGCAGATATTAAATTATTTTTTTTTATTTCCCACCAAGCAAATCTGGTAGAAACAATACCATATTTCCCATTAGCTTCTATAATTTTGAAGTGGCCAAGCTCAGAAAGGCAACTGAACACACTGAAAGGCATCAGCACTGGGAGTAAAGCGCTCACTTCCAGCTCCTAGAAATAGCTCTCAATGACATTTCTTCAGCAAATGAAGAGTTATATTTTTAACTGCAAGCATGGTCTCTGTGCAGGTTGGTTTGATCAGCGTCTCAGGAAGTAAAAATCCAAAATGGCCAGTGTCACGCAGTTCAAAGGCAAATGCGTAAGGGATGCCATTTTTGTAGGCCCAGTCCATAGAGCTGCCAGAACTCACATCTGAAAGAGCGAATTCAGAGAAAATTTTAAAATATGTTAAATGCAGGTCATGTTGAAAGCACGAGAGGGTTCTTCTGGCATTTTGTCTCCAGGACTCAGTGAATATACTTGCAACTCCAGCTGTTGCTTGCCCTGATCCTGAACACCCTTCAGAGCAGGGCATGGGTGCCCAGCACCTGGTGAAAGGTGTTCAGCACAATATGGGATTAGATCCTTGATTTTCACAGGGGAAAAGTTAATAACTGACTTCTTTGTGTAAAGCAAAACTTTAATAAAAGAGAACATTTAGTATAAAGCCTGAACCTGTTCTTGTCCCCAGGTGAGTGGAGTCTAAAGGTTTGCTTCCACAAAGATCTCCCAGCTGGACTGGAGCTCTGCATGCTCCTAGGTTTAACTGGGTTTTTTTCGGAATTCCTTTGCAGGGAGAAGGGAGAAAGCTGATAAAATAATCCACATTCTCCTTTTCAAAGTGCTTTTAAAATCCTTTTCTTTTAATTTCTGTCTTGTTTTCTCACCATTTCCTTACAGCATGGGAGCATTTGCATAGGTGGTGTCTAATATTAACAAACCTTCCTGAGGAAGTGTGCTTCTTATGCTCTCGTTATCTCCATATGTTGATTACCCAAGACACTTATATTTATATAAAGATCCATCTCTCATGTGGCCTGCTGTCTTCTGTGCAATTCTGGCATTAATTCACACTGCTCTTCCTTTGACTTAGCGACTGACTGCACTGTAATGAGCAGAAGATGACGACTGCTGTGAGATGGAGGCCCACAGTAAAGTGGAGCTCTAGCCAAAACACAGCAACAGCAGAGGAGATGCAGGAGGTTACTTGTGAAAAATCTTGCTATTTACTTAAGCTTCTCACTTTTTCAATGTCTGTTATCATTATTAAGAGCGTAGTTTCAGTAACAAAAAAAAAAAAGTGTCTAATTGAAACCTATTGAACTTCTTTTTCTCTTACCTGTCTACACAGAGAGCTTGCCTGACAAATGTTGTTACATATTTAAAAGGCATATTTTAAAGATATTTTGTTGTAGGGAAAAATGCATTTGAAATCACTCTATGAAAAATGGAAGATGGCCAAATAAAGATAGCATTGCTATCATTCTTCATCATCTAGACACTCTGAAGACATTTGAAACCTAGCTTTTAAAGAGATCGTCCTAAATTTTAGAATGAGCTCTATGAATAGCTGTATCTATCACAATTGCACAGAAGGAGAGGCAAAGTAATGGTGAAAAACGAAACCTACTTTGAATTATTTCCTCACAAATATTCTATAACTTAGTAGTGCAGTTACAGTATCTGATAAAGATATGCTTTTTAAGATCTTGTTTTATCTCTCTTTTTTAAAATACCTGGTTTTATATGTTATTTGCTGGATTTTACCTCTCAAATGCATTGCATTTTAATCTCTTTCATTGCATCAATTGAGTTAACCTTACTGCAATCAACTGACCGAATCAGTCACAAGGCTTCATCTTCCTCCTTCCTCACCCTTCACAACTGGAACAAAGTTCACATTAAACAGTGTTTGCTTTCTTTGTTGTAATAAGGGTAATCTCCTTCTTACTATAGGTAGGTCAAAGTCACAAACCTGTGTCAGAGGAAAACTTACACAAAGTGCTAGATGCAGGACCATATCTGTATCTTATACCATAGGCTGACTGAAGAGCGTTAACAGCATTATAGGCTGCTAATTCCTGTGTGTGGGAGAAAAACAAATACATAAATTAGACTCTGAATTAAATACTGTAATGGGATTGGAACCTGAGCTATGGATCATTGACTTCCGGCATGATGCTGTGTTCCGTGAGTCCACGGCAGCTAATTTAAAATTATTTTAAAGGATAAATGCATTATTTATTTTTATTGATAGCAATTCCCTAATTCCCTGAAAAACTTGATTCGGTATTTTCATGGCATAAAGAAGCTCACTGCACTGTGAATGACGAGCCATTAAGTATTTGTAATCATAGGTATATATACCAATTTAGTGGCACAACAAGTTTAGGCAGCATGTGAGACCATGAGATGAAATAATCTCTTTTTTATGCAGGTTAAAAGCCATGCAGGCATTTTCGGCCAGTACCTGTGGATGCATTTCCCAGTCCACTAAACCTCATCTCTGCTGGGCTTGTGAAGGAGAAATGATCTCTTGGTGACACTCCACAGTGGTTCAGTGAGCAGAGTGGGAAGAAGGAAGGAGGCAAATTACACTCCTGAATCTCTGATGGACAGATGAATGTTCACTGCTGGTCTCACTTCCTCTTGGGCCAGATGATGTAGGCTTGGAGAACTCTTTCTGCTATTGCAGAAATGTGATTTCAGTACCGTATGGGGAAAATCAGCACCTACATTTCAACATCCATATGGATGCAGTCTGTTTAGTTGTTCATGGCATCCTCTGCAACTGGGTGAAGAAGGCCTGGCCCATGGCAAATTCTGACGGTCACACATGGATAACGCGTCCAAACACAGAGAAAGGATGCATGTATTCAAAAGAAAAAGGATTATTATGATCCCAAAGAAAAGGATCCTAGAGAAGGTACAGTGAAGATCGGGAATATCTAGGAAAACACAGAGCCATCTCCCTATAGAGAGCAGGAAATGAACACCATTAGACCTGGAAACTGCTGGACTTTGAATCACTGGGTAAAGCTGCAATGGTTGTTTTAGTGGTTTTATTTCTGTGAATTGAAGACCTGTAGGTTTCAGTTTATGCAATTCTTCATGAACTTGGTCTTTACCTTGTTATTCATCAGGCACTAAGTGAATGCACCGGGGAAGGAACATTCTATACTTGCCTTTCCGTTTATACACTCTCCGTAACCTTCCAGTTGTTTGCCATTGTCAGGAATCAGGATTCTGGCTCAATCCCCAGTCTGACCCATGCAGGCATTCCTGCTGTGGGTCTTTGTCCACCCAAGTAGAGAAGCCAGAGAAAACTGCTTTAAAATGTCATTCCAGAAAAAAAGAAAAGTTTCTTTTCACTTACTGGCCAGCAAGTAGGGCTTCAGAGAGTTTATTTTACACTGAGAACTTCTCTTAGCAAATGGAAAAGCACTTTTCTACTCCATTATAAAAATCCATTAGGCACAACTAGATTTTTTGTTTGTTTCTCAACTGGAGACTCTGACATTTTCAGCTTGCCCCTTCTCTTCCTCTTGCCACCTCCACAAGAGAGTGTGGAGGCAGTGACTGCTGAAGACAATGCTGCCAGGAACTTCTGCCAGGGTGGGATGTGGTCGCTAGCTGGTGCAGAGGGGCAACCTCTGACTCACCCTAATACCAAAGATGAGGAGGTGGGAGGAGGTCCAAGGAAGAGGGAAGTACTGTCACTTGGGACTCTCCCTCCTCTTATAGATGCCTCAACTTCTGTGAGTCATGACACACAAGACCCATGATGGGGTCTTGTGTTGGACCTGATGAGGGTGGCGAGGTGGCAATGCGAGGCTGCAGAGGTGGGAGTGGGGCCTCGCAGGGCTCCGGGGAGTGGGGATTGCCCGCTGCAGCTTGGGGCTGTTGTCCGGTGCCTGCGCTGGAGCTGCAAGTACCAGGCAGTTGCTCAACAGAAATTTGGCAAGCAGCTGTGCCTGGCACTTAACATCCCAGGGCCGCGGTGTGGAGCTGGGATGGCCTGACAACAGGCCTGATGCCAAAGGAGCAGGAGACAGGGCTCAGCTGAGGCGGCTGAGACAGGTGGAGAGCAATGTCCTGGTAAACGCACCATGGAAAGGAGAACATAGCCACAAAGGAGAAGACTCCCTGGGCATGAGTTACTCATTGTACAGCAATGAGACAACAGAAGCAAGCCCTGTTGAAATCTTTCTGAAGAAATAGTTTGACAATGCCCATTTAAAAACAGCACAACAGTACTGGGCTCTGTGCAGAGGCAGCAACTGCCTGAAGGCCACCCAAGTCCACGTCCACCACGTAGGCAGGCATCCCTGGGCACTGTGAGCTCTATGCCCTTAGCCTTGAAGGGTGCTGCTTGCTTCCACTGTTGGAGTTATGTGCCCAAAGAAGGCGACAGTTCTCAACTGCATCATACCACGCAGGCTGGATCCTGAATAAATCTGGGCAACCAGTGTTTGAACATCCTCAAGGAGAAATAAAATGACCAGATTTTTACAAAGACATACACAAACTCAGTTGTGCCATATAAGTTCACTGCAAACACTAAGGCAAACAACTGTACCGGAAGAAAAGGGATGAAGAGTAGGTGAAATGTAAAACTCTTGAGGTGGATGAATGTTTCTGCTGGTTTTTTCAATCTAAAAGTGCACTTTCATTTTAAGTATCTTAAAAGAACAGATTTCGGGAGAGTGTTAATAAGAGAGTTGTGCCTAAATTAGAACAGAATATGCATGTTGTGATCAGTACACAGCTCTCCAGTTTCAAAGCAACTCTGAATAATTGAACACTTTAATCGAAATGGTAACTGACAGCTCACTAGAATTATATGACCCAGACAGAAACATCCTTTCTTCTGCTCAGGATTAATTGTGCCCCGCTGTTAGCACCAAACTTTATTTATCTGGTATGCACGTGGAGTCCTACAGTTGTCCACTGCACACAGTGCGTGTAGACCAACAAAGCTTGTTCCATCAGCAGCAGGAAAGAGAGATCTGCTGCTTTCCAGCTCACTGTAATTCTCCAAGAGACTGGAGAATCTGAAACCTCAGCCTAACTCACCATTTTAGACACTTCAAATATTAAAGAGTATTCATTTCGGAGCCACCAGGGGATGGAGCCTTTGGCTGCAGGCAATATTAAAAAAATACAAATAAATAGGCATTCATTTTCACTATGATCCCCATAACGAGTTTTCTAAATAACAGGAAATTACTTCAGTTTCTTATTCTGACGTCCCTAGTTTTTTTGACCCACTGGAATAAAAAGAAGTATGGAGTCCAAATACTGGTAAAATATTTAGAACTGGTATTTGGCTTCCATTTGTCCAGGGCTGTTGTCTAGAACAGTGTCTGTCTTTGTCCCTTTAGGTCTGTGCTCCAGTCCCTCTGATGAGAAGCCTGATCCAAGGTCTCAAACCTGGGGAACGCCTACTGCACATCAAAAACTGGGTTTCTTTGGTGTAAAAGCTGTGGATGAAAAGGTAACGTATGTGTGCTGAGGGGCAGTTACTCCCTGTCTTAGAATGGAAATAGCCCTTGAGCAACAAGAACAACATATACTGAAGATTTACTGGTACGTGTGAAAACTCTCAGACTCCTTTTCCTTACAATGAATTTCCTGCTATTGCCTTATGTTACTCTGGGTATTTTCATCGAGATACCCAACAGTCATCTTCTTGCAGAGCTGATGCTCATTCTTCCTAACATTGTGTCTTTAACTTCTGCTGTCTTTTCTGTTCTTAAAAAAATGTGCTTGCACCTGCTGGTCTTCAAAGGAATGAGATGCCATGGTTTTAAATTCCCAGTCTATGGTTTTTCGTAAGTAACAGCCACCAATTCACTCGGGGAGCTCTTCTTTCCCTTTGCCACACCCCAAAAGACTGGATTTATTCACAGTCAAAGCAAGGCTGGGTGGCCAGTCCCCACAGTATTTTTAGCTCCTCTGGCTGCTTTGTTAACTTCTAATTTGCTGTGTTTCCCAAGAATGACATCAGACAGGAGAATTTGTAGTAGCTGCTGAAATTAAGTGTCTTAACAGAAATAAACTCACAAAGAGAGTTCAGTTTGTGGAGTGCTGGCTGCTCCGCCTCCTGAGAGGGCAGCTGAGTGAAACTTCAGCGAAGCTCCAGGGACTAACAACATCATTTATTCTGCACAGGATACATCTAAGGTGCAGTTAAGCTCCTTTTGGAGTAAACTAGCTTAAAATAGTAAGTTAAATGTCACTGCAACTTACAAGGCCGAAATGGGAGATAAATGGGCAATGTAATTTTACTGGGGACTGATGGCGAAAGAAAGAGGCTTGCTACTGGTTGGTGTAATGTGCGTCTGTGAGCAGGAGCGAACAGAAAGTGAAGCTGGAGCCACATTTCCCTAAGAGAATAAGCCATAGGGAGGGTTTTATGTACGGGAGGCTGGCTAAAAAGAGACCTCAAACTGTGAGCAGAGGGAATAGTTCTCCTGTGTTTGGATGAGCATGGAATACATGAAATGTACATATTTGTAAAACAATAGGCTTGCATCAAAAACCGTACTCTTATTAACTTATTCTTCTAATAGACAAAAACTCCAAAGCACCCAATGTTAATTAACGGCTTGTCTTAAAGGGGTAAAGCCACTATGCCTGAGCAGGAGGATAAATAAAGTGATAGAAGCTTTACTTTTGGTGAAATCTACAAGATTTCTTCTCTATTTGATAAACATAAACCATTTCGATTTTATTTTGTTCATAAAATGGAAGATGATCTTCTTTGTGCTTTTAGTGTTCAAGTTCTGAGCATGAAGGGGCAGAATTTCAGCTAGATGCCCAAGGACTTAACTACACAATTCCCATTACAGTTAATTAAATAAAATGATAATAACTATAATTAAAACCCAGGGATTTATCCTATAAAGTAATTTAAAGGACTGATGGATGGAAGGCACTATACCATTTTAATCAAATTACTCCTGACTCACTTAGAATGGAGGTTATATAACCAGAAATGCGATTGCAAGCGGAACCAGAATAAATACTGCGCAATATTAAATATGGGCAAAGTAGTGAAGAAATAAGTCTCCTCTCAAAACAAAACGTACCAAAAAATACTTTCTAGGGAAGCATATTCTCCTGAGTTTTCATGTACTTACCACGCAGCTGAAGTTTGGAATAGTTGCATATTTGTAAGAGTAAGGGTACAGCAGCATCTGTGCATATGCGTGGAAGGACAAATAGGCTTTTATTTGTTTTCTATGTTTCCGGAGGAAATGAGCAACAGCCTTTACTTCAGGCTCGGACTCAGGAAAGGGACCACAGTAGGTGTCATCACATGGGTGAAATGAAGCACCTTCATCTAGAGATTGAAAAAGAAAGATGATGGTGAGTGATCACAGAGAATTTCTAAGGATCAACTTCTGGCTCAGCCTGTGTGGGCCTGCATGCAAAAGTGTGAAAAGCAATAAACAAATTGCTTTCTTGTGACTGATGAGCATGAGCCAGTGGGACCTCAGTACAGCAATCTGCTCAGTCATCTAGTAGACACACCAAGTTGCCAATGGGCCAACTACATGCAGTTCTCCCCAGAAGACATATTTTTAACCCAACAGAAAAAGGAGAGCCTGACTTCCTGTATTTTCTTTCCTGGCTTTCCATATGAGGGGCACATTTGAGGTACCATTCCAGCATTAAAACTATTGAAGGGTCTCAGTTGGTCTATTTGAAATCAGAGTGCTATACCTCTTTCACTAGTCACTGCCAAGACAAATCTAGCCTTTAAAAGCATTTTAATGTACTTGCTGCTACAGTGAGGGTTACAATGGTAGGTAGATAACCTCAACAGGCATTATCTTAGAGACTGGTTTAAAACATGAAAATAGTCCCTGACTACTGCCTATTTTCACTCTTGCAAACCTTATGGGAAAAAAATGACAAACCGCATGGGATGATTGCTCAGTTAGCTAAAATCGAGATCGTCTCAGTTTGCACAGGGCTTATTTTTCCTTTAAGTTTCGTGCAGGGGTTCAGTTGTGAGGGTATCTTTCACCATGTCAACCTGCTCAGGTGGCAGTAAGCTGCAGAAGAGTAGCCTGCGTGTAATATCCCATGAAGGACTGAAAGATGAAACTCAGAAAAGGAGATGTGGCAGTGGCTCCTTTATCATTTAGCAATTCTGGATCTAAGCCACTGTCTCATTTACAGCTTAGGGCCTGGGCATAAAAGAACAATATTTATGCAAATCCACTCCACTCTTTTATCCACTGTGGTTTCAAAATGCCACATGTTTTACACTGACCCGCATAATAATAATAGTTTGTTTGTGACATTCCCTGTTGTCATCAGGGACTTACAAAAGCAGTGTTTTATTAGCTTTCCTTTGTATAGTAAGTACTCCCATCTTCAAATAATAAGATAGTAGTGTGTGAGAAGGCATAATAATATGAACTAAAACAGGGTTATGCAGTCAACCTAATGCCAAAAAAAGTGGAAAAATTTCATGCTGCAGCTTCATTTGTAATATGAAAATTGAGGCTACCATTCAATGGCCACAGGTGGGGATTTCAAAAGGTATTAGTGCTTAGATTGCAGTGGATATGGAAGGGTTATATAGAGGGCAGATGGCCTCCTCCCTGCAGAACAGATGGCCACCAAGTCATCCAAATCCCAAGAGCACTCTGCCTCCACGTCTTGTCAGATAATATAGCTAAAGGAGAGCTATTTAACAGATCCTCTGGAGCCTTTGGGTTTTTTTATGGATAATTCATCTCCTGTAACAGTGTTGTATACTGAATCATGAAAATGCATGTCACTGTTAATAAACAGCAGAAACCTACAAGCTAATGGTAAAATGACCCAATGGTAAAATATGACTCAGTTTAGTGACTTTCAGTGAAGAAAAAACTCTCTAAATTGTCCAGCCTACTGTCATGAGCCATTTGCAACCCCAGCTGTAGTTAATGTTTTTCCTTAAGTGAAGCTGGCTGATAGTAAAAAGAGGGCTTCCATGGTGGCCTCGGATAATGTAAGGATATTCTCTATTTTCATACCAGTAGTGCTTTTAAAGTAACACAAGAAGGGAAAAAACCATGCAGTATGTATCAACTCCTGTGAAATTTCTGAGTTACAGTCATGGGAAGAAAATGGAATTGCATAAAATGTCACCACGCTGCCTTATTTTTGTACCTGATAGCATACCGGGGGAGGAGAAGTATCCTCCAACATCCATCATGAGATCAAATGTACAAAGGAAATGTGTGCAGAGACTGATAAAACCAATGCTTCGGTACAGAAGGCAGACCGGTAGGATGGATGAGCTGCAGCATGATACTCAAACTTCCTTGCAGCCAATGCTTCTGCCAGTATGGGGAACTGTCCTCAGTGAGTAATGGGGTGCACTGGAAATTGGGATGCACTGGAAATGTTAACTTCCACTGCTGCTCTCTTGGGGGCTTCGGATGCAACCCCTTTAACTGGATTTGCCCTATGACATAATTTAGTTGTAAGTACCTCATTATGGGATTTAAAGTTGCTATTTATTTCATGAACATTAAACCACTGTGCTAGTTATTGCACATAAATATATATTGCAAGGAGCATTTCTACCCAGAGATCTTGCTGTCAGTATTCACCTGGGTCTGTGTGCAATTTCTGTGCACTATTTTGGGCACACGGCTCTGCAAAGCTAAATCCACCACAATCAGTGATATGGCCCTTTTCTCGGCCTCTAGAGAATACAGAAGCAACATCATAAAGCTTACATCAAAGTCCTACACTAGAGGGGTAGAGGAAAGCAGAAGGGATGCTGTGTTATCTTTACCAACTAGCTCACTGCAGCTAGCATTCAGCGGCTTTGCTGGCGCCGGATTCTGCCACAACACACCTGCCTGGAAGCCCCATGGTGAAGTTCAAGCCTTACCTGCAAAGTCTAAGTGCGACTGAACTGAAGTAAAAGGTTTTTACAAGCATAGGTAGTATTAAATGTTAAACACACCATGATTAACAAGGCTCAAAGTGTGATATGATCCAGATTCTTCTCTGCTTCATTTAGTGTCAGATTAATGAGAATATGGCGTGCCGGGTGAGGATCTTCGGAGCACTAGTCAGCCCAGTTCATGAGAGGGCTCTTTATTCTACGGCAAAATAGAGAACCAGATGGAGTTTGGGGTCCAGTGTGGGAAGCAGAGCATGTGCTTGGTGGGACGACAAGCAACCTTGAATGATTTTTTATTTTTTGAACTGGGGGTGAGGACCTGTCTTTGATGTTCGGTGCAGGGGAAAAATGCAACAAGTAGTGGATTACAACACACAATATGTGTGTGTTTTGTTATAGTTTCATTCAGCATAGAAAAAATGTTTTTACGAAACTAAGCAAACATTTCAGGACTGAGTAAAGAAGTGTGCTTTAATACAGCATCCGGGGAGCAAGAAGAGGGAGAAGCAGAGTGATCTGAACCCAAGAAAGATCCATTAGAACTAGAAAGAAAATGCACCGTGTGAGTATTAATGTTGTACTGATAGGTACCTATAATATGGCTCTGATGACTCTGTAAGAGAACTGTTCATTCCAACTACGCCAGTGGCTAGCTTCTGAACAGTAAATTTATGTTCCCAAAATACCTGCAGTTGTGACTTACACACATAAGTAAAAGATGGTAACAGTGATGCAGGACTTTGGTTCATTTTTACATTATTTTTGCAGCATAAAATTGCCTTAAAGATCATGATAGCAGCCTTGGGACTATCTTTTGTAGTGGAGGGATTCTCAGCTAACATAGGCTTTCTGTAACTTCTTCTGCGTCAGTCCTCTCCTTACGGTGAGCAGGGTCAAAAAAAGTTGGAAGCATATTTCACAAATCCATACTGCAATGAATGTATGCTTCTGTTCACTCTCACCTCATTTGTAATCTCCCCAAGCAGATTATTCACACTCACTTTTACCCTTACAAGTTCTCAAAAATCTACTTAAAGAATCCAGTTGCTGCTAGCCAGAGTGCACAGTGCTTACTCCTACTGCAAGTAACTGGAGTACTGTGGAAACATCTAGAGACTTCCAGTGGAAGAGGGACGGGCTGAAGGGAGGGCCATTGCACTACTGCTATGCAAACACAATTTCTGTCTTTACAAGTTTATAATGTAAATAAGGAAGGTGGACGAATGCTGGAGGAGAAAACAGCTGCGCAGAGAGGTGAAGGAAGTTGCTCAAGATGGGAGAGCAGGTCAGCAGAAAAAACAGGTATGTATTGCTGTATTTCACAACAAAGTGCTGTTTCTGCTGCACCAGAACTCGTATGGCTGCTTACTCCTGTGCGAGTTGCGCTGCCTTGCTCTAAGATTTAATAAAATACCATTTTTTCTTCAGTGGACCCATTCCAAATCTTCTGCTAGTATTTCATTACTGCTGCATTCTCTATGCAAAATTGAGGTAAATTTTTATGAAAGTATTTACGAAAGCGTTGGGAGTTTAAAATTGGATCTCCATGCATTTAGAAGCACCTTCTTTCTTTATTAAATCACTAATAATAATGGCCTTAAAATATTCTCAGACAATTCTCTGTGAGGCCAACAAAGCAAGTCTGACATTTCCAAAGCGAAAGCCATTTCAGAGAAATGATGAATTAAATTAAATGAAATTTGAAATGTTTCCTAAAGCTGTAGTCAGGTAAATCCTGAAAGGTGATGGGCCAGGCTCAATACTGTGCTTCAAATTATGTAGATGATTGCAGAAATACAGAATAGCTGTATGTGCATTTTTTCACTTTTGCCACATTCACCATGAAAACTTTTTACTTGTGATGAGATGTGTCTTTCCAAAGTTCAGGACTTTTGTTTTTTTAGAAGCTAGAAGGAAGATTTGAGCCCTGGCTTGTGGCTTTATGGGAAAGTAGCTTCAACTTTAACTATGGAAAAGAGAACACAATGGATGTGATCTAACCTACTTACTCTGTTGGATAATTAAATACAGGTAATCTGAACTGGTGGGCCAAAGTATCTCCAGACTTACCACACCATTTCACTTTCCAGTTGCGATTAGCATCAACACCATGACACCGAAACCTTGTGTTCTTTGATCTTGTTTTTCTCCAAAATCGATCCTAACATAAGTTATAAAATAGTTAAATAGCAATATTACTATATTTTGGCAAAAATGTATTTGTACACATAACAAACCAACCCTGGTAAAGATATTCAGTGTTGTATTTTAACTGGAGTCATTTACTTCCATTGTGCGTGTCACAAAGTGATGGATCAGATTATACAGAAAGTCACCTTTGAATGATGTAGCAACCATTCGATCTTTCCTTTCTGAACTATTTTTTGGGTAATACTACTGATACTACTTACATTTGTCCAGCTAAAATGATATCCATCCACATTAAATACAGGCATGATATAGAAATACAGCTGAGTTAGCATCTTTCTCATGGCAGGATCATTCTGGTATGTCTGAAGAGCCTAAAGCAGAAAAGCCAAAGTTAGTAGTTTCCATAACAAAAATAATTTCCCAATTAAGTATTGTGACAGGCTAAGGCAGTCACGTGGCCTTTGGCACCACAGAGACCTGATCTCATGGAACCACTGACATCCTTAGAGCTGTACATGAAAGGCTGACATCTTCCTGCAAATGTGATTAAAGGCAGCATGTGAACATGTGAAAAAGGTGTTCAAAAGACCCTGTTCTCTCTGCTTCTCAGTTACTTTCAATAGCCAAGAAAATACAACTCGTATTACAAAGAAGCAAACGCATACAAAGTGTTTCTTGACGTAGAGGCTTGAAATCAGTGGAATACATTCTCAGTTGAGGAAACAAATTTAGCTCCTGTAAGACAATGGAGTGCTGTTGTTTCCACCAGGTGATGATTGGGTAAGGTCAGAGCATGTCTTAAGGCATTTAAGGCTCACATTACATAAGCTTTTGTTGTATTCAAAGTAATTTACTGTATGCACAATCATCCATACAGGCAGCTTATTCCTTTATAATGTAGAAAACCCTCTACTTTCAGAGAACCTCAAGCATAAAGATTAGTAGAGGAAGTCTAGCTAGGGAAAGTATTTTTTTTCCATTGTACATCTTAGAAAAACATAGCAAACCAGAGGCTTCTCAGCAGTTCTGTTTGCTAGTACCAGAGATGCTCCTTTACCAGTTTCAGGAAGGGTAGACTCCATGTGCCGTAGCAAAAACTGTCCCGTGTTAGAGCTGGACATCAAACGTGCAACCTTCAAAGTCTGTCTTGGTTCTGTAAGGTGAGGAATCAAGTGCTTCACCTGGCAGGTGGAAAGCATATCACACTGACACTGGGTTCAAAGGGATGCTAGAGGCTGGCTCCTCTCCTCCTGGTGCTGTGATTACAGCCTTCTGCTCTGCAGCACTTCTGGCCCTCCAGATCCAAGAAGTAACGTGTTTGAGGGGACAAAGGGAAACATTTGCTCTGAAATAAACTAAGCTAAAATCTTTTCAGTTGACAAATGCCAGGGAACAGTGTGAAGTACAGGAATTTATTACTTCTGGGCTCCTAAGCATGCAGCTGTTTGGATTATTGAAGCTGCCAGTGGAGCTGACAGATGCTTTTTGCAGAATGCCCTTAAGAAACACCCACACAATTGGACATGTCTGGGGCTGAAATTTACTCGTGGAGGAGTTTGAACACTTTTTTTTTTTTCTTTATTGAGGGCTTTTTCTAAGCCGTTCATGAATGACCTCTCTGTTGTGAATTGCCTTCTCCTCACCCAGCCTCACCTTCCCTCCCAGCCTCAGCTTCCCTCCCAGCAGTGCTCTGTGTGTGCAGGTCCTTCAGCCTCACTTGCAGCTCCAAAGCAGTGCGCCACCCCTGTGCAAGGCCACCGAGTCACCCAGTGCTACTCCACACTGAGCTCCTCTGCCGTTTCAGCCAGGCAAGAGGAGAGAAAGGTGAGCAACAGAGGGCAAGGGGGACACAGCGCAGAATGAAATGAGACTTGGGTAACAGCTGGGACAGCATGGTGTGGAGCACCGCAGGGTGGGATGAGATGCTGAAAGAGGGTAGGGTTATCGCAGGGGAGAAGAGGATGACAGTGGGCTTTTGAGGGGAAGCTTGGTGGAGCTGTGGGCTGCCTGGGAAAAAGCCCTGGCCAATACAGAGGTCACAGGTCGCTTGGCCCACGTGCCAGAAATTCCCTGAAGATTCTTAGCTGGAACAGTATAGCATTTAAATTCAATGTACTTGTAATGGAAGCCACATCAGGGCTACAAATACATTTGCATAAAAATACTGGTATTCAGGGAACTGCAGCTATAGTAAAAAGTAATTTGGTCAAAAAAGAAAGCAATCGTTACTCAAAAATAATGACCTTGAAAACAAGGGCTCTGTTTCATTGACGTTCCGCATGCAGAAAACATCCTGAAGTAACTAGGGCTACTCTGTGCATTAAGCTAGCTCTGCACTTAAACCTTCACAGGATTAAGAGCCTGTATGATAAGTATGGATGTTAAATCTGTAAGACTGTTCTTACAGTGGAAACAGAACCAAGTTGTGCTCCAAAATGTGAGTCAAGGAAAATGAACGTTTTTGAAATGCCTATTTCAGGGAGAAGTAATTTCGCTGGGGTGGAAGTAAGTCACCACACACCACTTCCTTGACTTTTTAATGCTTTTCTCTTTTGAGACAGTATTAACAAATTAAGCTCAGGTTGTTTCTCCGTGGTAGGTGTTTACATATCAGTGGTAATGAGATTGGCATATTTGCTTGTATCTGTATTTACAAATCCAATTCTTTTGCTGTCAGTTACAACTGTAATTATGCATTTGGTTACACTGTACTGTTATATACTGTATTTTAAACTGCAATGCTATAATATTAAACTCTTTAAAACACTTTCAAAATAATCTCCTTAAAATAACTACAGATAATTCATTAATTTAAGGTAATACACTCCTTAAAAATTGCATGGATGAGCTTTGCAAATTTTTCAGAACCTTTCCAAATTTGTAAAAAGTGACATAATGAAAATATTTGAATTAAGACTTTTTAATGTTCTATATGTTTTAAATCCTGTGAAGAGTGTATTTTTCTTGCTAGGTAAAAGCATCACCATTTAAAAACCAAAACAAAACACAGGCTGCAAAATGCCAAGCACCCTTCTGTTTTTTAAAGCCACTCTGTGTTATTTTAATGCCTGCTGTCATTGACAAAATACTATAAAAGACTTTTGAAGGCATAATAGTCCCCAGTAATGCTCTCCAAAATTTTAAGTCTTAAAGTTGATTTAGAGCCAAATATGTCAATCATTCAATTCTGTTCTTTAAAGCATATATGGTTTATCTTAATAATTTAGTTACCCTTTTAGAGTAGCATTTCATTAAAAATGTAATGGACCTGGTGCAACTTTCTTCTTTATGGAAAGCAAAAGCATAGATGGTTCTGCTGAAAATACTTTGTCCTTCATACTGTTTTTATCTGGCAGTTTTATTTGATACATGTAATCAGGCAACACACACTCTATAATCTTACCTCCCTTAACAGGGAGGTCTTTGGCAACATGCCTTACAATTATGAAGGTGTGTCCTTGCTGGAGCATAGCCCACAACTTGCCTTTTGTGACGTGACTCTCAAATCCTCTGAACAATGATCATGCAAACCACCCCCCCGGCAGTGTTGAAACATTTTCTCTTCACTATGACACAAGCAAGATGAATATAAATCATTAGTGAATTAACTGCATTGTAGTTTGCACAGAGCTCTCAGAATACAAAGTAATGTGACTTTATACAGCTGGATTTTGCTTCCCCATCACGCAATCAATAGCAGCTTTGCTGCTGAATGCGCAGAGAGCCAGACTGGCCCAATAAATGCTGAATAGTGTTATTAGTGAATGAACAGATGATACAGGAACCCTGCCAACACTGTGCAATCTGCCTGGGGGATGGGGGAAAGGACCAGTGATTAATAGGAGGGGGCTGGATCATCTGGATCAGCAGAGTGGTGCCTGTTGATAGAGCTACACCAGCTTAGGCTGGCTGAGGATCTGGTCCATGAGAAATTTAATTTGGGGGACAAAGTGAACAAAAGAGCTATATTGTAAACTGACAAGGCAATAAAAGGCAAGAGTTTAAAATGGATTTAGGATACAGTTGGGCTTTTTATAAAGGGGATTGACTGAGAAGGACAAAGCAAGGAGACAGGGTTGAGAGAAACTTTGAAATTGCAGTTGGGCTTAATAATGATTTGCTGTCCCACAATTAATTATTATTAAATTTAAGGTAACTATCAGCTTTTGCTGTTTCTGTTTTTGAATTAAACAATCATGCTGAATGAAATAGTTACTGTTTTAGTACAGGGAATTTACTCCACTGCTGTTCTACCAGAAATCGCATAGAACTGCTTCCAACAAACCAGGATTAAGTCTTCCATGCAATTATTAAGATATCAGTGAAAACATCCTTTCTGATGGTAACATACAATGTTTTACTATTGTCTGTATATCTTACATTTTAGCAGGGTGACACTATGGTCTGCCATTCAAGCCTTCATTGCCACTTTATCAATTTGACAAGTTAGTAGTTAGCTCTGTCTCTGTACTTGGAAGCAGTACCTCTTTTTATTTCCATTTTCTCTTTTACTGCTAGTGTCCTGCTTTGGCACTCAAATTACAAGCAGAGTGGTAAGCCTGTTACTAAGGGTAAGATATTACTGAGTATCTAAACCCAAGTATCTTAAAAAAAAAGGGTCAAATTTTCAAGGCTGAAGTTTGAACTGTGTCTGATTCCGCCCCCCCCCAAGCAAAATCTTCCTTCCTCTTTGGGAGCATTTCTCACAGGAAGAACCCAGAAACAACAACTGAGAAAGATGACAGTGTGCTGCAACTAGTCTGCAACACTAAGCAGAGAGCCCAGAAAAAGTTTGAAAAGAAGGACCTGCAGGATTCCAAAGGCTTGCTTACACTCGTACGTAAGAATGCAAATAGAGAAGATGCTGAAGCAGAGAAGAAGCAGAGGTACGATGGCACAATTGACATGTTAGAGAAGAAAACAGCCATTCCAGGAAGCTTGTGCAAAGCTGGGACCACCCAAGCAAATGCAGGATCTTGTGGGGAAGAAGTTGCATAGAGTTACGCAGATCTTAGTGGAAACAGGAGACACAACTTCTTGATTCCACTCTGAGAGACAGTACATAAAAAAACTCAGAGGTCCCAAATAAGTCAAGGACTGCCTAGCAGGGAAAAGAAAAGCCTGAGTTATTCTGAAGCACTGTGAATGCTCTGAAAGGGGCAACACAAATTTCTCTGCTAGTAATTCTATGAAACTAAAGTCCACCAAGTTGGTGGAGATCCCCCAAGACGTCTACCACAGAAAAATGTAATTCTTGAATTTTACATCCTAGTTATGTTGGTCCAGGGTAGTACCTATTGAGGGCAACCCAACAGAACTCACTTGAATACATTGTTTAATTAAATTGTTGAGACACAGTTAAATAATTAAGGTGCAAATTATTGCTTGGAATTCTATTTCTGGAATAACTAAATTGTCCAACACACAGAATTTTCTTTCACAGTCCTTTCTCACGCTCAGTAGTGTTTCTGCATATCAGTAGTTTTACTGAGGCCCTAATTACTCAGCATCATCATACAGGAGTGGACTGCTAAAATATAAAGCGGAATTTCTTCCTTCGGGCAAGTCATATGTTGGAACAACAATGTAAATTCTCTTCATGCCTTGAAGAAGAACATACCCAACAGCTGAAAAGCCTTCACAGAGTAGAATTTGCATGTCCTGGTGATTAATACTTACACAGGAGTTTGCACTAGCAAGTGTCATTAAAGAATTCCTACTACAGGCACAACACAGCTGCAGGGTTACCTTTATTTTATCAAGATGTATTCACATTGTGAAAAATGAATAGCTGCAAGCAAAATGAAAGTAATTTTTACCTTCTTAAAATCATGGGTATGCAGGAGGATGCAGCTGTGTGTTTGAAAGTGCACAAGAGCAATAATGCAGTACTTGTTTCCTTTTGGAAAAGGAAAACTGGAAACCATTTTAACTGGGTTTTTGTGCCATCGTGAAGATGTCACAGCAAAGGAAAGCACCTTGTCTAAACCGTCTTACTGTTAAATAGAACCTGGGAAAATCCACCATGGACCAAAAGACAAAGAAATACTGCACAGTATAAAAATGGTTTGCCACAGCTGCTTTTAAAACAATGCATCACATGCCTCGTTGTGGTGATACCATGGTACTGCACTCCATCTTTTTGGCATTGGCTTAGATTTTACCCATTAAAAAAATAAAGCATCACAACTGAAAGCCCAGCCCGGGAAACTCTTGTTGGTAGTGTTCACTGCTACTTTATTTTCCTTCTCCTCAGAATTGGTGCACATTAGTAACTCCTGTTTTCAGTAGCACGGATGTGCTGGAGCGATGCAGATACTCAGAGTGAAGTGGGATATAAGATGGCTGTCGCAATAACTGAACTCATTTAGAACTGAACGAGCAGGGGAGCGGAGGGGGGGATGTTGAGTAGAAGCAGAAACTACATACACATAGGTGTGATTGCTACACAGAACTTCAAATGGCAGGAACAGCATTTGGAGGGTGAAAAAAAATCACGAGGATAAAACAGGTTCTGCATTTGTACCAGTGCCTCTTGCTGTTGAAAGGCTGATGAATGAAGTACTGAGTGAAGAGGCTGGAAGAAGTGATCTCTCTGATGGAGAAAAAACAAATAGCGTTTCAGGCAGAAGCTCCTGACAGAGAAGAATGAGTTAGTTAAAGATAAGTAAGGCTGAGTGTTTCAAATATAGATGCTGCAGGATGAAACAGATGGATTTTTCCTCCAGATAATGGATATATAGGGAGCACTCAGAGGAGTCAATTTTTTTATGAGGTTAGGCAGCTAAAAGGACAGCTGGGGAGACTAGAGTCTGGCAAACAATAAAAATTAAGCTCCAATGATTGTATTGCATTTACTGAAAGAGCTGCAGAGTATTTGTGGAGAGATCTGTCACCAGGTGACTGGTCCTTCAAGGTGAAAAAAGCCCAGTCTTCACAGTGCCATCATCACTGGCAGCTGTGAAGGTGGCTGCAGGGGGCCAAGATACAGCCCTTAGAAGCTTCTGGCCTTCCTAAAACAAGGGTGAACTAACAATTGATGAACAGGCGGAAAACCCAGATAGGAAGATTTCATAGAGCGAGAAGATGCGATCATTTAAAGAGCAACAAAAAATTTCAAGTCAAACCAACATCAGCTGAAGAGCTTTAGCTGAAAGGAACTGACCTCGGAAAAAAGGAACATATCCAGCTAAAGGGTGAAAGGAAAAAGCGATAGGTACAGTGCTTGTTTTGGCCTTGCATGCCTCTGATTCACTTTGGAATATTTCAAATTATTTCAAAAGCTCTTCAGGTTTCTAAGAGCCAGCACTCAAAGATATGTTAAGAACAGTGGCGTATCTGTCCCCAGCAACAGGAGTGGCATAAATGTATGGCTTATAGGCAGAGGCAGTCAGGTCCTCGCTTTCTTTCCTCTATAGTTCAAAAATTCTGCTTGGACAACTAAAAAAAATGGAGATGGAAAGCCTATCATGGGGGTGAACTAACTACATTGTCTCAAAGACAACTAAATACAGGTGTAAAGAGCATCCCTTAAATTAATATTAGTCTGAAATCTGGGATTCTGGGAATACGGCATTTCAGCTGTATCTGTTCAAAGGACTTAAGTCTGTTGACACATGATAGGTCAAGCATATAATCTTTAACAAATATTACTGTGTTGCTTCACATAACTATCTTACATACCCCTAAGATCAGACTATTTCTGGTAGCGCAATTTCATAATCAGTCAGTATTTTGAGGCTCTGGTAGTTAAGGATAGCAAGGGGAAATAATTTTTTTGACTCCTAAAGGATTACCAGTTTTGATGGAGCTCAGCAAGATCCAGACATGATCCAGAATGTGAAGCTGTTTTCCTGACAGCGTGGACTTCAGCACTAGAATGAATGACTGAGTGCTGCTCTGACTGTTGATGCAGCATACTGCAGATGTTTTGTCCATCAGGATACGGACTATGGAAATTTGCAGAATGAGTATTATGAAAGCTACACTGGCTTTCAGCAGATCTTAAAGTGGGAATACTTATAGCTTTATGGCCTTACCACCACATGGCTTGCATGGCGCAGAAGAAGAGCCAACCCTTTTTAACACTGACGCTGTCTGGGTCTCCTGCTTGGACCTGTGTCTGATTGCACTGTTGTCCTTATTCACTTCTGTGCATGTGTATGTGCTGTTATTTTAGGTATCCTGTCTTTATAGTCAAGCACTTCATAAACATTCCCGAGGAAGAATCTGAGGTCTTGAACTCCGCAAAATTCCTGGTAAAGACTGGTCTCCGGGGCCTAGTCCACAAGCCTGATGGCTGGCTAATTGGCAGTATGCATCCCATATGCATCCCACAAGGTGACTCATAAATCAGTCTCAAACTTAGAATACTGGGGGCAGGTGTTGCCATTTTGCATCTTGGACAGTCTGTGTGTCTCTCAGCTCGTTATTATGGAGTGGAAAGATGGGATTCAGGCCTGGTTTTGGAAGCAATCAATACCAAGGTCAGCATTAATCAATCAATCAATCAATCAATCTATCTACCCCCAGCCTGTAACTTGTTTATCTGGGGTTACCTGTCTGCTCCCTGGGTGCATGATGAAGCACAAACACATCATCTTGAATAATTTGGGAACTCATATAACTGGGTTCATAGAACACCCACATTTCAGAATTTGGACTTTCGGCCATGCACTTCACAAAAAATTAAAGTATACAGAGCATAATGATATTCTTTTCAGATTTGGGAGTCTTCTGAGATGAGACAGCTATTATGACCCAGCTTTAAGGGATGATACAGTGCTGCAGGATGAGCAGGGCTTCAGAGGTGTGGATTTGGTTTCCTCTGCTACACAACTCTTTTCCAGTGTGGCTGTGGATAGGGGTGAGGGAACATTCATGGGTAGTTTAGCAATGCCCAGACCAAATTTACTAAGTCACCCTGATCAAATCCAGAAAGCTCAGAAGTAGTTCTGAACATTTTTTCAGCAAAGACCTTCGATATTGGCTAGGTTCTCTTCCAGAAGAAGCAGATGGTAGCACTGCTCATCCAGGAAAAAAACCCACAACAGTCTCACATTAAAGAAAAGTGGCTATGGGCAATGCAATGTAAGCTGACCCACATTCAAAGAATAGTACTATTATTTTGAGGAAAGTCCTCAAGATTTAAACATTTGAAAAATGTAAGAGCCTAGGGAGTCTATGGAAGAGCATGCCACCGTTCACATTTGAGATGCAGATATACTGGATCTGGTCAACATATGTCAGTTTCCCTTTTTTCCTAAAAAGGCCCACTTTTGAGGATGGGAGAAGGTGGTGATGGTGGAGGTTACTGCATTTGCAAAGTGTGAGGCTATTTGCACTTTCATTTGAGGCCCCGATGAGGCCACTTCCTTAGGGGGATGCACTTGATCTTAATGGATGTTTCCCTTACAGTTGCCATTGGATCCTTAGAACATTTTGTCAAGAAGAAGCACAATCAGTGCTTGCTTCTTGAAGGTTTTTATTTACATTTCTTGAATTTTCTAATCTTGAAATAGAAATTCCTGCATCAGAAACAAAGAATAGGGCATCTTAAAGTCACATCTTTTGTGTGTTGTTTTCTGAAAATGTTGCATGAATGACATTTCAAGGTTATATATCATTGACATGGATCAAATGGCAGCATTTATTAGACAGAAGAAAGTCAAACCAGATGTAAAGGGAATCCTCATCTGCTTCCACTAAAACTGAAACAGAATCTAGTTTTGATGTTAATTTGAATAGCAGCCTGTGAACCATACTTCAGATTTTTAAAACAATGGTAAAATCCTAAATTTGATGTCTGGATAATCTGATATCTGAATTCTGCTTCTCTTCTCACAATTGCACACCCAATGAAGAGGGGTTAAATGTTCTTATTTAACAGACATACATATATCATTGTACTTTTGCAAAAAGTCTGTAGGCTTTGCTTCTATGAGGGCTATTTAATTTTGGATAAATACATGTTATGTCTGATAAATTTTGTTTCTAAAGTCTACTGCTTTCTACAAAGTAATTACACATAATACAGTCCCTTTCTTTCCAGTTTGTACTGTTTACTAACACATTTTAATGTATGATTAGATCCCGTGCAGTCTTTAAAAATCTAAGCTAACAAAACTCCCCCCC
>VYXH01000348.1:555894-609763 GCA_013397275.1 Burhinus bistriatus
CCCCCCCAAATCTTTTGCTGTGGACACAAATTTGGGCTTACATTAGATTAATTTATCTTTGCAGGTTGCCTTCAAAGTAGTCCACATGTAACCAGTTCCGTTTCCTTTTACAGTTCCTCTTGCTTCCCTACTCTACCCCAGGTCTCTTAATATTTCCACTGTCAGGGCCTTTTTTCCACCCCTTCCCAGCTGAGTAAGGCTTGAAGTTGGGTGGGAGTCCACTGAAACCTAACTGGTATTCAACTACAATACAGGCGCTGACATTTCTCTGTGGCTTATTAGCTGGTACCTAAAGCTCTGATCCTGTGTGTGGAAGGCGACCCCTTTCTTGACTTGAAATTCAGTGACTATGGTAGGGTTTGTCAGAGGCCACCAGTATTGCTAACCCTGGTAGAACATCTGATTGTCTTTAGCTGACAGACTACAGGCATTCAGGGGCGCCTTCTACAGAAACAAACAGTGACATTGTTATTAACACCAGACCTATGGAATACAGAGCCAAGGCTACAGCTCATGCTGGAGTAGATTATAATTAAAAAAAAAAACATAAAAAAACCCAAACAAAAAAACCAGCCTCCCAAACCAAACAATAGCCTTTGCTCTCCTTTTGTTTGTTTCAAAATGTGAGTAGGCTGGTTTTGTACTTTCAACTGTATTATCACACAATGCAAAACTCTTCCCTGTGTGTTCTCTTTCTCTTTGTAATCTTTAACTTCTCTTTCTCCGCTTTTCTCTAGTTCATCTGTTCTTTTCCTCTACCTATTGTATTTATGCGAATACAGAACAAGCCTGTGTGGCAGGCAGCCTCTTCCATGCCCATGCTCTAGCCTCACACCCTCACTTCCCAAGTCTGATCTGCCTTAGTCTGCTTTGCATTTCTAGATAGATGGGAGCCAGGCCCTGCTCAGCTAAACAACTCCAGAGGCTTTGCAGAAGGAGGGGAGCTGCTGCCCATACCCCGGCAAGCCACAGTAGCAGCCAGCTGCTTGTTGGCACCTCCACCCTACCGGAGGTGGTGTCTCCCATTGCTTGCAGCAAATGCACTGGCACTCAGAACCTGCTGCTTCCAGAGGTGCAAGCAAGATACTGAGGGCTCCCAAGCTGGACGGGAATATCTGGTTAAGTTTGCAGCACCCAGTTTTGAGCTTGAACGTTAAGTGACATTCATAAATGGAGATTGTTTTCTAAGCTAAATCTCTTGAAAAGCCTAGCTGTACACAGGAGTACGGATACTTCAATAAAAACAAGTGACAGAGATCATAGGGTGAAGTGAAAGCTCAATAAAATATTTCAGGCTGCCTACACAGTAAAGGGACGTGTGTATGCTGTTCCTGCTAGAAAAGAACCTATCATCACATAAATCCAACATTTCCTTTTGCTTGCCTTAAATCAATAGGCTTGTGGTGCTATTCCTTAGAGTCAACAAACATGCCAGGAAAAATCTGTTTCCAGGCTGACCGCCCTTTCTCAGAACTGCTCGTAAGCACCAGGGAGGATGGAAAGTGGGCGGCCGGGCTGCAGAGGTGCTTAAGGGAGGAGTTTGCCAGCAAAAGAGAATTGCAGAGTTTGAAGCATGGAGAGACCTTCAGTTTTCCCAGAGTTCTTACTAAAAATGTCTGATTCATTTAACAAAAAAAAGCAATATCCTAAAGCAAACAATCTAATTGTCGTCTCTCCTCCCCTCCCAGCCATGATGGAGACTGTAAGCGTAATGTATTCTTATCCTGATGCTTTTTGCTTTAATGCTTGATTGAAACAGTGCTCTAAGGAAAGAAGAAAATATATGTCCTTTGTGAACAAAGGCAATGAACTACCAGACAAAGGTGGTACATTCTTGTACTCTCATGGAACTCCACAGAAACTTTCTTTAATCTAGAAAAATGCTTTTACACAGGTACGGAAACGTTCTTACTAGCAAGCTACTCTCCGAGGATCTCAAATAACAACCGGAAGGTTTTTATGTACGCATACACAGCCTATATTCTGTCATAAGCTCTACAGAGAAACCTTGTGATTTTTCTCTTGCTGCCACATTGTGGTGCTTTATGGGGAAACCTTAGTAAGGAAGATGGACTTGAGCAATAGGCTTTCCCACCAGTGCCTGTCTGTCCCAAACACCTTCCTTCCTTACTGCAGCCTGTTCTCCTGGGTAGGAAAGCTGCTTGGAAAGAGTTGCGAGTTTGTTCATCTTTACACTAACATAAGCTCTAATAAGAAGACACACCATCATTGCACACTGAACTCTGGAGATCAGCTCCTGGGTCTGGTTTAGCCTATCCATGCTGACACGCTCACCCAAATTGCAGTGGCCTCATTATCTCTGTACTTGCCCTATATGCTGTTGTGACTTCTGAGGGAAATTCACACATGGTTATATGATTGTTTTAGCTAAAGCATTAGGGTGTTGATGATGTAGAGGTTTACTCTCATGTAGTGAGTTAAAGGGCCAGGATCTTTCTGCTGAGAGGAGAGAGCCCAGAAAATCAAGAGGTAGATCCTTTAAATCAGAGGAGGTATTAATACATTGTAGAATTCCACAGGGATGGGGTAGGAGAGAAGTGAGAAAATTGTGTGTTTATAGGAAGAACCTTGCAAATGAAGATTTTGCATCATTTATTTTGAGCAAAAAAATGGTATGCAAAATACTCAAGGCAAATCTCTTGAGTTTTTTTTGAAGTGCTCTTTGACTTCTGTAAATTGCATTGCAAAGTAGTCTCCACTGTGCAGCTAATATCCCTTCTTGAACAAGTTTGTTGGTCAAGGGGAAATGTCAAAATCCTGCAAACATATTGTGCATCTGAGATAAATCCGAAATTAGAGGAGATTAAGTACTGATGTACAAAATAATGATATACTGGACAAGTGGAAAACAAAAATCCAATTGCTTTGATTTCACTGATCATTTGAAAAATGGCAAATGGATGGGTATAAAGGCTAGACCCTAGATATCAAAGATAAAGGGAGCATAAATCCAATAAGATAGGATCAAAGAAACATCGGGGAACCCACCTGATATTCAGAGAATATGAAATCCATAATTGTGGGTGAAATCTGTCTGTGATTTTAGTTTTCCATTCGGGTGGAATTGCACAAAAGAGAAACATATTTCTTAATCTTAGTCCTTAACGCAAAGACATTGCTGAACTGATCTGAAGCAGCACACACTGGCACTGATTTACCTGGACCATTATCAGAATTACAATCTCCACATTTTTAGATCTTGGAATAAAATTCTACTTTGTATCTCTGCCAATATGCGTCTGGCATATTTTTGTCCTGTGCCTAGCTGTGTCTGGCTGCTGCTATCACCTTCGTTTATCAAGCACTTAAGTGTTCTACAAATAAAAAAGTCAAAAAGTGGTATAATAGCTAGTTATTTTTCTTATTAATATGTTAGATTGATTATAGCAAAAATGCAATGTTTATTGAACTGAAGGAACTGCTTGACTGTAAATCATTAAACACTTACTTCTTTCACGAACCACTGGCAAAAGGCAGGGCCAATCCACTCTCTTGCATGAATCCCACAGTCTATCCAGACAGCTTTCTTGTAGGGCCGTGATCTTTTACCTAACTTGAAGTGTGAATATGCATAGAAGTATCAATAGGTCTCATGACAGTGCGACACAATAATGAGAAAATAACACAATATTAGAAGCACCAAACAGCTTTGAATTTTCTTGTAAAAAGGAACACAAATTTATTGTTTTCAAAGGTACGGCCAAGATAATGATATGCAGGTATGCCAAGATAATGAAGCTGGTCTATGGGAAAAAAATTACAGGAAAAGTGAGATCTGTCAATTCCTCTTGTATGAGGAATGATACCCTTAAACATCACATGGAGCAGGGCGATGAAAAACAACGCTTCAGGAATAGCCTGATCTGATGCAGAATCAAATTTTCAGAACTCTGCAACAGCAGATGAAAAGAAACTACATTGAAAGTAAAATTCTTTTTGCGTCTTGCTGACACCATCTAATTTGTGATCCTAATAATGTGAGTTGAGAGCACACAGCCCTGAAATTTTGACAGTAGCTAAAGAGGAAGCATATGTGGCACATGCTGAGAAGAGCTCCAGAGTCCTCTGGGGTCCCTCTCCAGCACAACTGCTCTCTAAGTTGTCTATAAACACAAAACTTTCCAATTCCCTGAAATCCAAATCTTGCTGATTGAACTTGTCCTGTAATCTATCTCCATGCATATCCAAATCAAGTAAATAGGATTTGGCTTTTAGTTTTCCAGCTTTTTAGTTTTTTTGCTCATTAAAGATGACATTCAGAGAGCTACTTAGATCTTAGCAACTCATCCTTAGGAAACACTGTTAACCTGTGTCTCTGGTGTACACGCTATAACACAAGTAACAAAGTGTCTGTCCCTGATTCCAAACTTTAGTCTGATTAATGACTATTTAATCTTTACCTTGAGTACAAACAGTGGTCTCCCTTCATAGGATTTTCCAACAGAGAACATGTGAACAAGATCTGAATGAGTTTTATTCAGATGATGCATCCAACCCTGGATCTGCAAATACAGAAATAAAATTTTTGCTTCAATCTTTGCATTTCATGGGAAGCGACTGTAACACATCTATTAATCTCGGCTCTCAGTCCTCTGTATGCTTTGGGATTTTCCTGTAGTTTTTCTTTTTGTCATTTTTTTTTTCTCAGCGTTTTTTGTTTCTGTTTTTGTTTTCACACTTGAACCATCATTGGGCTCTCGCAGCTCTATTGCCAGAGGCTGGATGCAGCCTTCAGTCACAAGGATTTTTTTCCCCATTTTATTGTTGGATATTACTGGAATGCATTAGCTGTTCATCGAAAATCTGGGGATGGGGCTCATCTGCCATTCCCTCTAAATACTAACGGAATGAAGAAAGAAGGTCCCTGACTGCCTGCCAGGACACAGACTGGTGAACAGATTGACCTGCAGGATTCAATGCTGCCTGCAGTATTTGTTTCACAAGCACCAGAACTTGTCGAAGTGCAGTATCTCCATGCTCAGCCTAGGGACTTTGTTTTGGTGCAGACGGAAACTGTATATTTGAGCACACTAGAATCAACAGAAATTCTTTACCCAGCTATCATCCAGGATAGCATCCCTTCTACAGGAATTTGTATCTAAGTGTTTTTAAGTTTGTGCAAATATTTAAGCATTTGCTCATATTGCTTACTTAAATGAATCAGTGAGACTAATCATCACTGAAATCTCTTACTCCATCAGAGTAAAAGACCTGTTTTAAAAACAAAACTCAGAAGCCATCAGAGACAGTTACATGTAAAGATGTCTTGAATACAAATATTAAAAAAATACTGATTTTTAAGCAGGTGCCCATTTTTGAAGAAGAAACATTTAGAATACTTCTGAAGAGGAACAGGCAACCATAACTCCTAGAGAGAGTGAAATCTTTGCCTCATTAAAGACAGCGCTGTAGCAGAAAAGAGGTACAATATGAACTTTCACATACTTCTTCCAGGGAGTGATACACCTCGTAGTTATACCCAGAGAGGGACCTTCGATTCCTATGTGACCTCAATCCAGTTTGGTTTTCTATTGCTTTCTGTAGGTCTGATATGAGAATCCTAGGTAAAAAAAGATAGCGATATTATTGAAAAACTAGTAGAACACACAGGCTAAAGCAGAATGACAATCATGTTTAGAAGAAATACAGCAGGAGTTAAAGCACCCTGATGTTACTTCATCTGTTACATTTTGACAACAGAGTGCTTCAGGCTTATTTGAATGTATGCTGCCAAGTAACTACTCCAGATGCTTTGAAATGTAACAGTGCCTTCAAAAAACACAATGAGCTTGTTAACCAAACGAAACAGGCTGATGTAAATAACATAGCCAATATGAAGAAGAAGCCACTTTCATTCGTTTATGGAGCAGCATTTGCTGTCTTCTTTTATAATCCAGTTATACTACGTGATCATGGATCTTCAAAACCCTAAACAAAAAGTAATCTTTTTAGGCTTAGAAAAACATGCACATACTTTCTCTCGGGAGTTATTGTACTGGCATGGAACATTACATGTATCTACAAGTTGTAGAGGCAAAACAAAAAAATGAAGAACTTGGTGGCATTACCATTCTGTCTGAAACACAACAAACAAAGAAAAAAATCTTGTGTGGTTTGTTGTTTACAATTATCTGCTCTGCAATAGTTGTTTGCCAGTTATTTTAAAATAACTCAGGAAACCCATGAAACAATAATAAGTGAAAATTAAATATGCTTGCATAAAAAGTGAGAGGTTCTTTACATTAAGAGCAAAATGCAGAAAGGGGTGATATGCTGAAAACTTTCCTATTTTATGGCAAAACCAAATAATGATACAAATATAAAAACATAGTGTAGACAATATCTAAAAAGAATAACATTGAAGAAGTTGGAGCACCTATCCTTTCCATCACACAGTGGCAGGAGCTGGGAATATCGTCATGGACATCAGTAACAACATCACTGTAAAACCGAGAGCCATCCTTGTATACTACCTTCTCCTAAAGCATGGCAATGTGCAATCACCATACTGCTAATTCATCATTCCTGTAACACGATGGTCACATTCAACCATTTAAAGTTTTATAGGCATTAGCTGCAATGATTGCAAAAAGATGGAAAGAAACTGCATTCACTCTGATCCTAACTGAATTGTGCAGCAGAGACCTCAAAGATAATAGGTCTATCTACATGTAATATCAAAGTAAAGGTTATCCCCACCTTCAAACGTATTAGTGAAGTAATTGTATAATTAGGAATTACATTGTTCTACATCAGTAACTTTCATTAAGCAAACTATGGGATTATAGTCTTGACTTGCAAAGTACTATAGACTCTAAGACCAGTACTGTAAAGCATTTAAGCCTGTAGTTAGATTAAAGCAGCAGTTTTATTCAAGTCATTAGGACATCTAATATGCTAAAAAAATACTTGCCTGCTTTGCTGAATTCTGATTAGTGCAAGTACCTACCAGGATCAAGCTCTGTTTGTTCACTTTTACAATAATAGATTTAATTTCACAACTCCTGACTGTTTACTGTGTTTATTATTTGATAATATTTCTTTACTTTTAAATGACTGTGTACTGTGTGTGCTTATAACACAAAGGCTTTTAAGTCCCTCAGGTCTGAATATCACCTAAGTGGCTTTGTCGCCAGAGAACTTATAACCGAGGCAACTTGGTGCAGTAAGAGCTTATCTGATGCCCGGCTTGTTTTCATGACCATCTTCTTGTCATAGAGTCAAACACTAGGACAGATAAGCCTGTCTTGCAGGCAAAGGCTGGTCACCTTGTTCATTATTAGGGCTGCTTAGTGCTTCCCACCTTCAGAAATTTGTCATAATTTAGGCAAGCATCACTCTGTCAAGCTGAAGTTTAACATGGTGTTTGCCTCAGATTTTCCAGTTCCAAAAGGGATGTAGCAATGTAACTCCTTTGCAAACAGTGTGTGAAAAACAAAATAAGAAAAAATATTGTGAAAAACAGCCATGAGAAAAGGAGCTGTCTGAAACCTTGCCCGGCGCCTCAGCCCCTTGGCTGTGGAGCTGCACTTCAGCTCAAGGACGTGCCTGGCCGCCCCCGCAGCCCTGCTCCTGCCGCTCCCTGACTATCGCTATTGCTGCTCTCATGGTGAATCCTCCTGGCTCTTGTGGAGTCACAGAAGGCAGGAGGCTTGTCAGGACAAGCGCATCCTCATCCGAGGTTTTGCAGGGTTTTGCTTCTGATGGCTGGGACCCAGCGGGCAAGGAGTCCAAAACGGGCAGTGCAGAGATGGAGAGGAGAGCAAAGAAAGAGCCTGGAGTTGACAAAATGCTGCCTGGCTTCCTTCTAAGCGCACACAGCTCGTGCGCCAAAAGGAAGTCTTCCCTGTGGAAAATGGATGTAGTGCTGTCCTTCTATTTGTAGCATGCCGTTTCAGGTAAACTGCAGAGACCCTTTGCTCTCGCAGTTCTTGCCCTTGCACGATCTGTTCTGCAACCTAAGTAAAGGTCTTCAACTACAGGCAGTGTTTAAACACATATAAAGTGGCCTTCTGTCATTCCACTAAAGGTGATTACTGTGAGCAGGAACAGCAGCAGACGTGACTACAACTGCCGGGACACAGTAATTAGGGGACATTTGTTGTGTAAGCATAGCAAAACAATTACAGAAATCCCCATCTCATTTTTAAACACAAACAAAACTGAAGCAGCGTTGAACCCACATGAAAGTCACTCTGAACTCTGGCTACCAGGCCTGCATAATTAATTTCCTTATGTTTGTTTTTGTATTTTTAGAATGACAAATTAGTAAGAGACCTGGTTATAATAAAAATGGAATTCTGATAAGAGTACATATAATATAAAATATGACTTGTGCCATCCTTTTCTCACTGAGAAATAAGTATAAATAACCTCACATAGGGCTTTATTCAGCAAATGTTTGAGAATTCAAATAACTCATCAGTTGATTATTCAGATGCTTCATCATCTCACTGAAAAGGCTTTAATGACAAGATCATTACTCTTGTCTAGCATATCATATTGATAAATATGAAATGATAAGTATACATCAAACCTGTCTTGAATGCTTTTAAGAAACACTATAAATGATATGTGATCCTTAGCATGTATTTGTTCTGTATGACTTAACGCTGGGTCATGAGGAATGGAGAGTTATAAAACAGAACTAGTACATTCTTTTATAATTCATGAAGAAGGCTTGCCTCCACATTGGCAGCGCACTTGTAAACAAACCTTGCTCCTGTTAAACACAGAGAGGCAAAGCAGGCTGTAGAATTAGTAATTACCATCCCTCTCTTTAACAGATGTGATTCCATATATGTCGAAAACACTTCAGCTTGAGTCCAAAGGAGGACATTTAATTAAAAATGCCTGCCTGTGGGAGATTTTCTATTCTTCCATTAAAATGGTTGTTTTCTTGGCAACGACTAGCTGTCTGCCAGTCTAACTGCTATGATGTGGAACGTATTTTCAAGCACACTTGGCTTGGTAGATGCAGACCTGCCTTAGAGACCACATCTCTGGAGCAAGGCACAGAAAGCGAAGCAGAAGCTTACGTGTATGGGATGTTTGCTTGCTGGAGGTAGGGCAGCAGACTTCGGGACGCGTTCTGCGGTACTCGCACGTCGGTGACCGTACCTTCGACAATGTAGAAGGGGCTGCTGGGCTGCCACAGGTCCACCTGTAGTGCAGGAACCAACCTGTAATTCATATGCATTCAGTGTAGGTGGGGAAATCCAGGAGATGGCACACTTGAAGCTATGTAGGCAAACACCCTAGGCATGGTATGGGCAATAAAAACTGCATTGGCTGGTCCAGCTCGACATCGATGCTAATGGAGCAGGTTTTGAGGAATGATTGTATACACCTTACCACAACTCTCGTGGGAGATGTGCCAGTGGGAAGAGGGAACAGTGTCAGGAACGTGCCTTCTCAAGCAGCTCGAAACAAAAGCTACCTCCAACTTCATGCACCTCCTCAGATTACTATACGTTCCCTATGTATTACCTCCTGTGGAGTCCACGCCTCTTTTTTATTTCACAAGGTATTTTCTGTGTTCGCTAGGGCAGTAAAAGAAAAGAATACTAAAGAGAGGTAGAAAGCGTAGGTAGCAGATGCGAGTGTTGTTTGCAAAGTATACCCAAGTTTTATCCTTGATAATAACCAGATCAGAGGTCAGTAACAGAAGGTCACCAATACTATGAAGAAGCTGTGATCTACTCAATAATTTTACATGAAATGTCAAAATAACAGGATTAAGATAATCAAATTATTGCTATCTTGTAAAAAACGATGGCTACTAAATGATACTGTAGTTATTAACGTGCCATCTACATCTGCGCGTACCTAAGGGATATTTCTTGTCCATTTTTACTTTCTTTTTTTGCCAAACCTGAAATACACAGGAAATTTTTAGCCCAGAAGATGAATTTTTAAGAAAGGAAGAAAAGTTGCCAAGGGGGCTTTGAAACTCAGTGTTCTGCACCCTGTAGCAAAATGGTGTCGTACTGCTCAGCCGCACCAAGACCAGGTGTACAGACTCCTAAACAGAGTTGAGAACCGTTCCTCCTCAGCCAGTGCGAGGCCAGTGGCCAGAACACAAGTTAACAAACCTCTTCCCAGAGCTGCTGGATAGTTACAGGAGACTATGGAAAGGAGTCTCAGCAACAACCTGTGTCAATGTGACAAATATGCATGTCAAGATCTACCAGTCTTAAAAATATATTTTTGTGAGCCGAATACAAAGAGGGGGATTGATAGGGACTACCATGTCCCCACATTTCTCAAAGAGAATTTAAAAAGAATTAATACTTGATAAATATCTTTTGAAGTTTATTGCAATGAGCTGTGCTAGGCTGCACTGATGAAAGTCATGGATACAGCTCATGAGTGTCCCTTGCCTTACTTGCTTTCCAGGTTTCTACGAAGGCTTTTATAATCTGTATTTTAAAAGCTCCTGACTTCATCTATGCCATACAAGCTATTTTGAAAGAGCTAATGCATTTCACCTGGTCTTGCTATGAACCTCATTTGACAAGAGAGCATAATCTTCCAACAGGGGTTTAGTTCCCACTATTTCTCAAAAGGCCCCGAGTAAGAATATTCTGATTACCAAGAAGGCATCTGACACTGAACCTGATGCTACCTCTTCAAGCAGTGGTGACTTCAGTCCAGTTAATCCAATTAAATGCCTGCGACTTTGGAAGGCGAAAAACCGAAACACAGGGGCAGCCTCTTCTATTCCTGCCAAAACCACGCTTTGTTTCACGCTGCCACAATATGGTCTATGGATCTGTGTGATAGTGGTGGGTGGCCGCAGCATCTTTTGAAGTCTAACACCAGGACTGGCAAAGTTCACGAGGCTTGTGAAGCCGACAGCAGCTATGACAGATGGTCAGTAGAAACCAAACTCATGAATTAAATGGTGCTAAATGCTGCTTATAAATAAAGATCCTCTCACTGCACTAACACCTTATGTTTGTTAGCTTATCTGTCTTTCGTATTTTGATTAATTATAGGCATCCAGTGAAATCCCCCCCCCCAATTCAACATGGTTGATTTCACACATGGTTAATTACAAATGTGTATTTGACTTTTAAGATTTATTCCTAAAAATACACATCACAGAGGGTAAATTTGTTGCTCTTGGAGTAACAGCGTATCAGTCAGCTCAGCTTGAGCCATCTTTATAAAAATAACAACAAATTGTTACACACAAGCTAAGAGCAACTGAAGTGAAGTGCCTCCTGGCCAACTGCAGTATCTACACACAAAACTGGAAATAGAAGTTACAAAAATGAAAAAAAAATCAGGATTGAGATACACCTGAAACTTGTCTTTGTTCTTGATAGTTACTCAGGATTAATTTTGGCAAATTTCTCCATCATCGTGGAGGGGATAAACCAACCAATATTCACACTACTGGTAACAACATCACCAAGCTTGTTAATTTCTGAGGTATTCTAATTGTTCCTCACATTACTGCCTGCAAGGGAATATCAAAAGCAGAAGCAATCTTCTTTTAGCTAATGAAATCAGGGGTATATTGCACACTGCTATCCTCTTTTGGCGAAAATGCAGTATTTCACTACTGGCATTGCCCTGGAAGTGAGACAAAAAAATCCCATTTTTAGAATGCAAATTACTCCTCTTCAGCTCCGGTCCCTATTTGGGTAGTTTGGTTTCATTTGACTCCCAGTTCTCATTCTTTGCAATGTAAACAAAGCATTCAGTGCTCATCTGGGAGATGTTACCTGTGCTATCCAGAGCACTACTTCGATTGCTGACTTGATT
Organism: Burhinus bistriatus; assembly: GCA_013397275.1. Classification (NCBI taxonomy): domain Eukaryota; kingdom Metazoa; phylum Chordata; class Aves; order Charadriiformes; family Burhinidae; genus Burhinus; species Burhinus bistriatus. The sequence goes on from VYXH01000348.1 coordinate 567,691, forward strand.
TTGCTTTATAAAGCACATCGTAACAGGAAACACATTTCTCCAACAGACATCTTATTTATATTGCATCTTTCAGCTTGTCCTTGGTGTGACACAGAGACAGTGCATGAAAACTGACAAACAGCAGACGGATTGCAGAGCAGGCATGTTTGGACTCAGCAAGTCCAGCTACCCTTTACTCACTGTCAGCTTTAGGAGACATTATCATTGCATCTCCCATGGATACTGAGGGCTCCATTGGAGTCAGGATGCTTCTTTCAGCATCATTCCTCTGGCAAGCATGCCTTGGATTTCCACACCAAGCTCCGCTGGCTAATGAGTGGTAGTGATATTAATTGTTCTCCTGTCTTCTTTACTATCTGTGACGAGGTGTTGTTATCCCCACACATTACACATTAGCTACTATATAGTAGTACGGACGGCATACCAGTCAGTGCCAAAAGGTAACTTATTTGCTGTGTGGGTGGTGGGATTTGCTAGCTGGGGGGAAGATTCTCCAGCTACTGAAATGAACAGATGCAGAAATCCTGCAGAACACCCTGAACACACAGCCAAATATTTGAACCTCAAAATCCAGCTGGTATCTTGAAGCTACAGAACAAGAGATATGCTTTAGAGTATGTCTGCAAACCTAAACATTCTCATCTCCTTTGTCTGGGCCTTGCAGAACTGTCTCTTTTCCTATCTGTCAGGCAGCAGGTTGCCTTTAGAGGGTCTTGGGATGTTTTAAGCCTCTGGACAATAAGCAGAGCTCTGGCAGGTTTTTTCAGCAGGCGCAGACTTGGGACCTGGAGACGAATTACTCAGCATCTGCTGCTACACTCTGTCACTCTGTGACTCTAGGTACCCGTTCTCGAGGACAGCTGTGGCTCTGCAGATGCCCAGTGAATGCTCTTTCCCAGAATCTCACTGGAGGCACAAGCATCCAGACTCGCTTTCTATGAGAAGAAATGGTATGTAAAAGCATACAGACAGCTCTTTTCCCAGAGGATTTAAACACATTATTGCTTTCTTTAACAAGGAAAGTATAAGACATTATTAATTGTGACCACATAGCAAGTATTCTTTTTTAACCACAGGTTCTTTTTTCAACTTGCTTGTGCCATAAAAGTCCCCGGAATTCAACCTGTGCTTAGGAAAGCCAACACTCTTTGGGTTTCCTTGTAGGCACTTTCTCTTTAAAGCAAGGTGTTAAAGACAGCTGAAGAGTATAAATGTATCAGCTCTTACCTGGACACCTTCCAAGCTACAGCAACCCTGAATTCATTAGTCACGTCTCTAGCTTTTGGTCCGTACGGTGATGAAAAGTCAGCACAAGCCAAAGGGACAAATATTTTAAAAAGATTTGGGTGCTGAGCTAAGAGAATTCAGAATTTCTTCCAAAATTAAAAATGATGCAAATAATTTTCCAAGAAGACAAACATTTCATTGGCATAATCCTACATATCACAAGTGGTGTACACAAAGCTCTCTTACCCTACCAAGACAGAAACCAGAGCAAGTTTTTTTCTTCACTAGTTCCAGGTTTTCCTGCAGCTAGTTCTGCGCCTTTGGGAAGGAAGCCTGAGAAGAAAGGAGTCTTCTTGCTTTTCCCCAGGAATACACTTACAGCTGCATAAACTCCACACTACTTTCTTTCCTTTAAGTCACTGAAAGAAATCCCCAGCTTTTTTAGACCACAGGGCTCAGCCTGGCTCATGCTTTGTAATTAAAGCCATTTTCTCAGGCAGTAGCCTCCAGTTGTTCCTCACTACCCTTTCATAAGCAGGTGCTTAATTTCTCCTTCCATTTAGCCTGAGAGGAAGAGGCTTAGCGCTCTCATCAGGTCTGCAATCGTGTATCGATCAAAAGAGATGATTGATACTTGTCACTGAAAATAACTAGAATAACTTTGCCATAAGTTACATTTAGTATCTGGACAAAATTGTTTATATGATTTATCTGTGCTATACCCCATGAAGACAGTAATTTTGTTATGCTTTATTACCTAGCAGTTCCAGTTTTTACACTTATTGAGTTCTATACAGCAATACATGTGCTGAAGCTGTCCTTGTCCTCAACATCACTATGAACAGATTTCTTTGAGAAATGGTGTCAGCTGGGAAGTTCAGAATATAACTATTGTTACGATGCCGTCAGTTGAAACAGCTTGGCATTTCTGAGCCTCTTCTAAAAGGGAATGTGCAGGCAGTAATGCAAGCAGTGACAGTCTTTGCTCATGGGCTCTATCAGCGTGTCATGGGCTCTCTCAGGATGTATGGGTTTTCCATTTACATCCACATGCTCTTGTATAGATACATAAACACCCTAAGCAGTGCTGAAACTCATTAGATATGTTTCCAATTAGAAATCTGATAGGAGAAGATAGAGAATAGAAGTAGAAACTGCTCTAGTCTCACTGATGTCAGAGGTCTATCAGAGGCTTCATCACATAACACACGAGAAACGTAGTCACATCTATGTATATGCACAAACACCCCTCACGTGTACATATATACTGTACAACAAAGTGACATTTTAGGCTTCTTGTGGTACACTTGAAAAGAATGAAGGAAGGAAGAAAGATTCCTGTTGATGCTGACACTGGTGGATAATTATAGCTGTGCTGTAGTTCACCTGGAAAGAGTAGAACTGCTCCTCCCTCATGTCTTCACCCTTGCAAGTATTTTCAGGATCAGGACTGATTTCATTCTCACTTGTTCCTGCCAATTAAGGAACTTAATTGGCAGTCCTGACTGCAAATCTCCTTCAGCTGCTCTTTATATGCAGCAAAATGGTCCAGTGGCAATTAAGTGTGGGATGCTCTGCGTTTTCTAGAAGGACTTACGAGGTAGTCCTAGTTGCTGTTGCAAAGCAATTTAAGTTTCTCATTCAGCACGCTAGACATTTAATTGGCTCTAACTTTTCAGTATTTATTTGCTTTCCAGTGAGGCTGGTAAGAATAATTATGCCAATAAACTGGGACTGATTCACAGGATTGCAGCAGCCATAACACTGGCAGGAACAGAATGCGAACAATGCACAGCTTGAAGTTTTGAGTTTTGCAGATCTTTGTGGAACTATAACACAGTAATGGTGTTGCCACTCTACTTACACTGGTATAATTTTACACTGCAGAAGAGAACTCATAGGCTATTCCTCAAGAGAGTCACTGAGGAAAAACTCATACACAATTATATGGTAATTGAATATCCGTTCTTACAAGTACAGATGCCACTGGGCTAAGTATATTTGAAAGACGTGAAACAGTCTTTAACAGACTAATTAAAAAAACCCAACCAAACCCCTATTTTGTTTCTTATTAAACTATTTATGGCTTGGTTCACTTTGTAGTTGCTGCTGCGCTGCACGAGAAACGGAATAGTAAGCCCTGGGTCTGATTCTGCTCTCATTGAAGCAATGGGGCTGTGCTGATGACTTTCTTGAGTCTGGAGTCAGGCTTCCTCCCCAGTAAAAGAAGCAGCAGATTCCTCCCATTTCAGAAAGTCCAGGTGTTCTGCATCTTGTGAGAACAATACACTCACTGCCTGGGCTCTCCCTTTTTATCTTGCGTCTTCCTACTAAAGTTTTCCTGGAACAACATTTTCTTCCTGAGCCTGACAAGTGGTTTACAGACACGTATTCTGACATATTGATGAATAACCTCTGTTGTCACCTGATGTTCCCTCTGTATCTGAAATATTCTGTGCGTATCTGACTGGAACCCTAACTATGAGTTAGGGTAAAATCTGGACTGACGACTAAAGCATCTGGCTATATAGATATTTTTGCTGTATGTGCAGAGTAAAATGGACAGGGGCCTGGCCACTGAGCTAATTCTTTCCTTCTGCAAAGCAGGAATAGCTCCACTTGGGCTGACAGGCTTTCTTACTGCATTTTCAGACGGGCTTTTGTTCTCGGAAGCCTTTTTCAGCATTTGCCTATGGAGCTGTAAACTATCAGATTTATAGCCAAGTGATCCTTTTCCCCTACGAGATATTTTTCTGATTCCCTGAACTGCAATGACAGGATCAATTCAGGGATTACAATGGATAAGCAGCTGCTGTAGGGGACAGAAAACAAACAAAAGGGAATGGAGTTGTGGCTTCAAGGCCTGCTAGGCTGGCTCCTCCCAAAGTTAAAGAAGTGACTGGCTGTGCCCAGGAATTTCTTTTGTAAAAGCTACTGAAGAATGAGTGGTCTGACTCTATTATGCCAGGAATGTTCACAGAGCAGTAGCTTCTTTGCTACCTATACAAACAGTGCCGATCCCAGTCAGGCGGATGTGATAAAAAGTGCTTGTAGACCACCGATGGAGTAGAAGTTATCAGTCAAGGCTCAAATGAAGTAGTGCTTCAAAAATAATGCTTACAAAAGAAAATTCCAGAGCAGATAAACAGAATCTGCTGGGTCTGAGGACCCGAGCAAATCCCGGTTTCTTTGCAAAGCACTTGGGAATGTGACATTTGTTTCTGTCAGTCAGGTCCAACAGAATTAAAACCATGAAAGGGCTCATAAATCAGCAACAGGCTCCTCAAATTGTCTCCTAAACAAGAAAGAGCAGGCGACAATAGCCAATCATTGGAGAGGTGTATGAGGCAGAGGGACCACTGATGGACAAGAGGAGCCCTGGGGGACAGAGAGTAGGCAGCTCTGAAATACTCAGGTCACTGTGGTACTATCACCTAAATATTTCTCTTTTGTTTATTGATTACTGTAATAATTTGCAAATGATTAGTGTGAAACTGATCCTGCAAAATGGTATTTCTGGTCTTAAACACTGGGTCAGGAATAAAGATTTGTACCGTATCTCTAAAAAGAGATAGTATTTATAAAAGCAAAGGACTGCAGCGGAGCATCTAAGAGTTAAGGTCAGTGCTTGTAATTGCAGTAGAGCAGCAGCCAATCCAAAAACTGTGACAGTGATCTATAGCTAGCAAAATAAATAGCTCCATGAGTTTGTACTTGAATAGCTAAAGAATTTTCGGTATTTTAGTCTATCACAACCACATGAAAAATATTCCTCAACACTGCTATGCAACATACTTGTCATCTTACATCAAAGTTGGAGGAGGAGCTCCACCATCATTTACCCCTGTCATACTCACCGTCATATCTGCTCCAGTGGTCTTTGGCAGGGGAACTGTGCAAAAGGTGTTCAAGGGTGTGGGGCAGTGCTGCTGGTGGGAAGCACAGTGACCAGGCTCTTATTTTTCTTCCCCACAGAAACTGAAAGAAACTCGACGTAGGAACACACTGGACATAAGAGATATGTACTGATGGCATCTCCCAGCTGCTACTACCTCTGTCACTTAGTGAAAACCGGAAACTGGCATCTCCTTCCTTGAAAAAGAGCATGACTGTTCCCCATCTGCTTCATTTCTTACAACCTCAGACATGTATTACCCTAAGAAACAGTTGCAGACCCGGCAGTGCACGACATGTAAGAGCTTTCTGAGAACTTGCTCTGGAGAGATGGTGGTACTGTGGTCCTAGAGGAGGGGCTGGCAGGGGGAGTGAGGGGGACCCTGCTCTACCTGGCTGGGGCATGAGCGGTCAGGGCCAGAGCCACCTCCTGCTGCTTTGCAGGCTGGGATGGTGGCCAGTCGGACCCAGTACATTCAGGCTTACGTTTTGCTTCATTACTGTGGATGAGTCTATTGGTTGAATACATGCAAGTTTAAGCAACTTTACAGAATTCACAGCAGACAAATTTTAATCTGTAGGGCTGGCTGTTTTTAGTGGCGGTGCAGGTCCACATGCTATGTTCACCCCATGAGGGAAAAAAGCAGTATTTTGTCACCTACAACTTAATAGAACCAGCCAATGAAGGAATCAATTTATAATAATGATTAATAACAAAGCACTGTGGGCAATGGAGCTACAGACCAAAACTAATTTGTGGAAATTACTCAGCAAGTGATTATGACTAATGTGATTCGCCTTTGGGCAATTCATGAACGAAAAGTTAAATGTGTGGAATGAAACATTCATTATCCATTATTCACTCAGTACAGGCAATGGCATTTGTACTGTAGCAGAGCCTATACACTTCAGGCAGGTTTCAGGGGTTTATTACACCAAGCATTATATGGACTTTTTTTTCTTAAAAAAAAAAGGCGGCAAATATCCCTCCTAAGGAGCTCCAGATGCTAAGTTTAATAGGTCTGAAGGGACTACACCTTCTGTAAAAGTGTATGAGTTAACCTTACAGCTCAGGTACTGGTAGAAGAGCAGTCCTGTTTGAAAGGTTTCCCTGTAGACTAGAGCCCCTGGGTATTCATCCAGCCTCTTCTGCGAGTTTTGTCGCTTATGCTGTGGCTAGACTGCCACTGCCACCCAATTTAATTATTGGGGGCATTTACTAAGGTACTTCAAATACATTGAGCCATACAGTCAATTCCAAGGTGATCCTTCAAGGATGTCTCAGTGTAGGTTTCTGTAAATGCACATTCAAGAAAGGACTCCTTTTGTGTCTGATCCTCTTCCCAAAAGGGATGGACATTGCAACCTGCTGACTTCTACAGCATTGGCTCCAGCGTGGCAGAAGGCAAACCTCTCCCCACTTCTTTCCCCACTGCCCTGGTGTTTCTTTCTGAAAGAAAGCAGCTAGAGCAGACTGTAAAAGGCAAAATCTACTCAGGAAAAATCAGTGGTAAGGTCAGTCATTTAGAAACTGGCAGATAAAAAAAATGAGTGAAAAGATACATTGCCACTCTTTCCAGTGCCCATTTATTTTCTTCTTGGTTGTTTTTCCTTTGTCCAAATCAGTGGGTGATAAGACGGAGTATCTTTATTCTCTGCCTGACACTGTAATACACTGCTTTGTAATAGGACCATCAGGATAATTTTCTCAAACTCCTTTGTGACAAAGGCCTTCAGAAGGACACACTCATTTGAATGGGACAGAGATGAGTTTTCCTTTTAATTCTTTGGATTACGAAAGATAGGCCAGTGGCAAAGGCTAAGTGACCCTGCCTTACAAGTATAGATTTCAAAGGCAGAAGGAAATGGCTGGAATAAACACAGAATACCACGAGTCTATAGTAAAGCTCCCTCCACCAGACACAGTGAGGAGGGAGCCTGGGTCAGGAGGGATTGTTTTCTCTTTCCCTTGCCAGCACAAATGGTCTGTTGTATGCAAGGAAATCCTGCCATGAGAATATGATCCATTTGTGCAGAATCTACTCTGTGTTTGCACTGTCCTGGGAATTTATTCAAAACATTTAAGTTGTGCACGGATCACACTGGGGGCAAACTGGGCTCCCAAACTTGACTTTTGCACTGCAATTTCTGGGTTTCTTTCGGTTGACTAATGGAGACTAATCCTGGCATCACTGGAGAGCGTAACTTTTGGTACCTTTGAAATACACCTCATCTCTAAAAGGCCAACTTGCCAGGGTAGAGAAACATATGTCTGAATTTAAACCCAAGTGCAGGTATCCTTCTCACTTTGAGAACGAGTGATGTAACTTTTATTTTCATTGGCTTTTCTTGTTTTTCTAATACTGGCAGTGGTGGAGAATACTATCAGGTCATACCATAACTGAGGTTGAAGTCTTCAAATGGCTTTAAATAAAATATTAACATTCTTCAACAGGCCAACTACTTGCAGTTAATCCCAAAATACTTTCTCTGAAAAAAAAGTGGAATTGGTGGTATTTGATGGTTATTTAGGTACAAAAGTTGTGTTTTGAAAGGATCCTGGTTCCAACTTTATTTTTCTCTTGAGGAACAGAACATGTGACTGATATGACAGGTTGGTATTAATTTACTGCTTAAATCAAAATGGATTCAAAGGAGATGTAAAACCAATCCTTAAACCAGTTCTGGTGTTCTGACTCTCAAATATAAAAATCCAAAGCGCAGTACTTGTAATTACAGCAACAGCACTATATCTGGGCTTTGTTTGTGGCTTAATTTGCACTACTGGGTTTTCTTTTGGTGCACTGCCTTCTATTTTCTCCTGAGCACATTATCAGCATCATGCTTAAAGACTCACATTTAAAAAATTGAACGCAAGTCCACTGTCGGTTGAATTTCCAACTCTGGAAGTCTGAGGGTGGCAGAAAGACAGGGGAGACTGACATGGAGTCTTAAAAAATTGCCCAACTCCATGGTTCTTCAGAGGGGCTGATGACTCGCAGCCGCTACTGACTTTTGCTGGTATTGTGAGTACTTGGCACTTCTAAGAAGTGTCATTGTCGACCCAATCCTTCATGAGTCAATAACTTGAGATTTTTTTTGGGGGGTGAAAAGATAATGAAAATTTAAAGTTAAACATATCCATTACTTGTTAGCCCCCCAGGTGTTTCTTTCTGTCTGACCCCATGTAGATGGACAGTGAAGCAGCTGCAGATGGAAGAGCCCTAAGACCTGAAATGCAGCCAAACCCAGCCTGTTTTCATTAAACTGGGTGTCAATACTCTCTCTCTTTTTTTGAATCTTCCCTTCAACCTCCTCAGCTTACTACCTCATCAGAATCAATCACTTTCTAATTAACTAGTCAGATTCCGATGCAGTTTGCCAAAATTTTATTATCCTGCTCTCAGAGTTATAGCATGCAATTATTTATTCAAGTTTCTACTGCTCCCACTTTGATGGAACTGGGTGAAGGAATCTCTCTCTAGGAGCCTAAGGGAGCTCTGTAATAAGAAACAGTTGCAGGAAGGTGAGTAACCCTTTTGCTTTGCAGGGTTTGCAATATGAGGAGAAAGGAAAAAACACATGTGCTCCCTCTTTATGTTCCCAGCATCCAGGGGGAAGAAATTAATGCAAAAACCAGCTTCCACATGTATTTCTTGGGTTTATGGTTAGATTTTTTTCCCTAATTGGGAGTAAAACAATTATTCTTTTGGGGGTATTACAGTAACATTCTCAGTTGAGGGTCAGGCCCTTAGTAAGCACTGCAGAAAAAAACATATGACAATATTCTTCAGGAGAGTTGGGCATTACAGTACAAAGTGCTATAATACATAGCATTGCAGTGCTGCCTCTGTTGAACGCTGAAATTCCTCATGCAACGTGTGCACAGTCGGATGTCTTGAGAATGGGATTTACAAAAGATAGCAACTTGAGTGGGGAACTAACTAAACATATCGTTAGGAAACTCAGAGGTGATGGAGAGCCTCAGCCTTCCTACTTAAAGCTAGTAAGGAATCAATGTCTTGACTGCTGGAGCATTTGCAGCAGTGAGCCGTCCCCAGGGCTGAGGTACCTAAGGTAGCTCTGTCCACTGTCTTAAAAAATGGTAGCCAGAAAGCTTCGTCATAACGAAAAGAGCAAATAATTTTCAGGAGGGTGTAAGAGCTCTTCTAAGTTCTTCATTTTGTTTGATTTGGTATGCCGACTGAGATTTTATTTACTTGTATCCCAGATGTTAACGACTGGACTAGAAAATTATATGCACAGTCATTCTTTGCCTCAGTGAGAATACAATCATTTACATGAGGTTTCAACAACAGCGACAGAGATACCTTGCAGAGTGCCTAACAGTTTGCTGGAGTTGAAGGCAGTGAGCAGCCCAGAGGTTTTGCGCATGCTCCCATCACTTTGGTACCACTGGTGTTCCGCTATGACGCAAAACTGTTTGTCACAGGACTGCCGAAGTTACCAACGTGTTCCTTTGTCTATGTCCATACAGCTCTTTTCAGCCAGACACACGCGAAGGCTGGAGTTGGCTGTGCCAAATGAATTTAGCTTGTGCCTGTGCTGCCTATAAGGCTGCCCATCAAACTCCTTTACCTTCATAGGTACAGGGAGGAGTCAACTGTTGCCCACCGGGCTCAAGCAGACTATGAGCTAACACAGGGGAAGAGGCAGAGCCTAGGACTTGCGTTCAACTCCTGGAACAAACTCAACAGGTTCTGCTCCGGTAAAGCTGTGTTTTGGAGACTATTAATGAGGCTCGTCCCTCCCTCAGTGCCCGAGGGCGGCGCCCGTGCATGGTGCAGTCCTTTCCATGCTGTTGCAGGGGTCGGAGACCGGGCTTAGAGGTACTCCCCATCCTCCCCTGAGATAATGGGCCACAGTGCTGTGGAAAGACTGCCTGCGCCTTTCTTAGCCATGCCGGCAAAGGCAGCATGCTGCAGAGCGCTCTTGTGCTGCACTGCTTCAGTGATACCATTGCTTTTCATTTATATCTGCAGGAAAAGGCCAGGGAATAAAGTTTTTGGCTTGCTAGTGACTCTCGTAGACACTCTCTCAACTGCCTCTAGAAAATTATTCTGCCAGAGAGATTCTCAAACTGCAGCCACTTTCTTTTTCTACTCCCGTGTGTGTTCACATCTTGAATTAACTCAGTGTTTTAAATAAAACCATCAGCCAGATAATGAAGCATGCAACTATGTATGGTAGCGAGAAGTGGAAGAGCGAAGAAAGCAAATTTGCAAGCGTGGCACCTATATTATTTTAAGGCAGTAAGTGTTTCTTGTTAAAACTGTCAGGCATGATGAATCTAATTCCTATGCTATTTTATTGGGAAATCAGGAATTTAATGGGCAAAGGCTGCTTTCCAGAGTATAAAATACTTGAAGTAAAGTGACAAATGAAAGGCATATCAGTTAACCCACTACAGTCTTCAACAAAGATCAGAAAAAGAAGATGAAAATAATCAAACTCACCTTAAGCCTGTTAAATGCAGCCCTCAGGATCCGCGTTTCCCTCTCGCTCTCAGGAACAACTCGTATGACTTTATCACTGCCAATAACAGAACATTGAATTGACACTTTAAGGCTCTTTCCAGCAGCACAATGCAACAGTACATAAGTTCAGATAGCTACTGCACTTGGGCTCTTTTTCGGCATCTGCAAAATGTTGGTTGAACTGGAGCTCTGCTTCTAAACTTGCTCCCTGGACTATGCACTTCCACAGAAATGATTTGCTCTTTACAGATCAGGGTGTCAGCTTGACCCTCCATTTCTATGTAAATGCTTTTGTTCATGCCTTCTAATTTAAACCATTCAGGCTGACATCTTCCATACTGAATATCTGCCTCAGATCAAAACAATTACTTTTTTGCCAAAACAAATAATCTGTTTCTGAGGACAAGATTAGGTAAGATACATTGCTTTTGTATGTTTAAACATTTAAAGGGCTTTGAAGGGTCCAGTGTTCTCATGTGTTAAAGAGGGGACTTGACTTTAGAAGAAAGGTCACCATCATATCAGGGGCATGCCTTTTGCTTTACCCACTAAAGCTTGCACAAATTTTGTGAAGTAAATAGCTGTTCACACATGCTCAGAAGGTTCTAGATAACAGCAGCTCATTTATGCACTTTCTTTAGCAGATCTCAATGAACATAACTTTGCAAACAGGAAACAAGAATCTGAATAGCTGTCCATTCAATGACCACCATCCATGTCATGAACTATGGGAGGCTGGAGACCACAGAAAATATAGGGGGTGATCATGTAACTAAGACATCACCATCATAATCCATACACAAGAGAGCTGAAATAAATTTGCGTGGCCAACGCTAATTCCAGCATTTTCCTACATTTTGAGTTTTTGAATTTGTACTGTTCATTATCAGTACTTCTCCTCTTCCAAGAGCCCTTGCAGGTCATGCATATCTTTATTTCTACAGTGCCATCCACTAGCCAGAACCCCCTTTAAAAAAATTACTTTATCTCCAGTTTCCTCATTATCTGGGAATTTTATGCAGTAGAATTTCCCTTGACATTGAGAGAAGTTTGTCCCTTAAATATATTGTGAACTCTCCTACTTTCCTGAAGCTACTGAGTCTGCTCAGAAGATATTTGGCCAACTAGAAGCAACACTGGTGAGCGTGCATTTGCTGGCCTCACAGTTTTAGGAAGGCTCCCAAGTTGCTGCTGTTCTCAGCAACCAGACATGAGGTCTTGCCTTTGGTGTACTGCAGCTACAGCTCTGGTAGGACTCACCTTTGTTGCAAGAATCCTTAATGCATATATAGGTAAGCATTAAATATGGTCACTAAGTGGTTCAGAAGAATGCACTGGTTGTTGGGTTCAGTACTACTAACAAATACTGAATTCTGAAATGGCTTACTCTGCCTCTTTGTGGCAGCCATCTTCCCTTCCCCCACTATTCCTTAGTCTTTTCTCTCTAGTCAACATCCGCTCCCCTTGGTTAGCCTCTGATCCTTCTTTCTGTCTGAGCTCTTCAGTTTTGGTTCTCACCCCTGCTGAGCTTTCCCTGTAGAGAGGTTCCCAAGCCTTAAAACTCCTAAGTCTTCCAACAGCTTCGTGGCCTTAAAGTTTTTGGTTCAGTTTTAGACTCCAGGTTGTGGCTACAATAACACTGATGTACCCAGAGACATGGACCTCAGTCCATTCTGCTTGACTGCTGTTGATCCTACTTGACAAATAGTCTATGCCTAAGAAGGAAGACTTCTGAAAGCACTCGTTATAATTTGGCAGCTCTGAAGTTTTAGGGGAAATTACTGTGCTTCCAAGCCAAGTTTAACCTCCTCTATAGGAACTTACACAGAAAGGAATAAGCCTCTTGGAGTACTACAACTGCTGCATCTTTTCAAGGAAAAGAGATGCTTTTAATTTACCATACATGCAACACTAATATTCTTTCCCATTACTCATTTCTTTCAGAGTATTAAATTGCTATTAAGAAGAAAATGGGTAAAAAGAAGTAATGATTGCCCAAGACATGTGAAGGTGAAGTAACTAATAAGGATCTATTGGATATTTCTGGAAGGATTGGGACAGCCAACATATAAAAACCAGATTTTAATGAAGTAAGTAGCTAAGCATGTGTTATGCAGCTGTAATGGAATTTTGAAGGAACAGCTATCATTTAGGTACGGTCTTGAATTAATACACATCACTCTAAACTGTCTTGGATTAGCTCAGCAACTCTGTCATTTCCAATGTGATGTAAGACCTGCCTTAAGGAGGAAAATATTGGTGCTGTGACAGATTGATCACTTGACATGTTGTTGGGAAATGCCTCAAGCTGTGGCTGGGTCTGCTGCTAGACAGCTCATAGCAAGCAGTTTAGCGTACCTGGTACTGTTAGTATTTTATGAAAAGACGGTTAAGCTATTATGCAAGGCAGTTTCATTTTCTGTGCATGCAAGCTGCAGGAATACACTGAATTCCTGAGAACTATCTGCTAACACCCACTTCTGTAGGCTAGCCAGCCGGTGGATAATCATTATACATTCTTCAAAAAAGCACAGATACCAAATCCAGCTTTACTCCTGATATCTACCAGCCAAAGAACATAATCCCAAGGTTATTTTTTAGCTTTACGGCTTCCATAGTTACATTTCACACTGAAGAAACCAAACGATTACCTTAAACACTATGCGATAACCCATTGAATTCAGGGTAGAAATCCAACAGCCTACCCAGTACTTAAGAGCCAACAACAAAATCTACCCGGTCACAGACTAATGTGGCTGATAAATGGCACCTGTACCCCAAGCACTCAGAACCACCCCCTGGGGAGGTCCCCTGCTATGCCTCATGTCTAGCTGTTGAGGAGAAAGAAGCAAGTGATCATGTATACATCTAGGGAAAGTTGTGTTGCCTGCAGACATATGTCAGCACTCTGCTGATTTATGCAGGCAAGGTTATTTTTCTAACCATAATGTCTCTAAACTTTTTTTTTAAAGTCTATTTTTAAAAATTTTTAAGCAAACAGCAAGATGGGATACGTTTTGTAGATATTAACATAGACCTTTACATCGACCGGGACAAACTTTCAATTTACCCTTAGCAACTAGGCTAATGGAATTTAAAGCTAGGACTTAGTGAGATCATTTGAATTTTGTGTAAACACAGTTGAAAGACTTTGCAAAGAGCAATACACAAGCTTTATGAAATGAACTGACCAGATGAGAGTGGTGAGCAAAGAGTAGAAGCCAGACCACTGGTGTCCCCAAGGACAGCCTTGTGTCTGAGCAAAATGGGTGACCAGCTTTTGGCCAGCACTCACATGCAATGACTTTTTTTCCTTCATTACCCCCTTATATTTTCTAGAACAGCACGAAAAATGACACAGCTGCTTTTGAAACACAGAATATGCTAGATGGGCCTGGGAAGTGTGATATTGCCTGTCGCCAATGGGGACTAAAACCTATTGGTTTCTTTCCTTGGCTCCTTTCATTTACTTTTTTCCATTTACTTAATAGTTTTACTTGTCTATGAACAGACCAGATGGATTCAATGAAACCATTCTGCAGCACATATACAACTCCTTTACTGATGGAATTAGTAGCTCTCTCTCATGAAACTTTCCTGCTGAAGTCACACGGCATGAACTGCATTTATGTAAATTCCTCATTTCCTTCAGGAAAATCCTTCTTATTGTTTTATTTTCCTGACTAATCTGAACCTTAACCAGCTCTCTCCTCTCCCATGGAATTCAATAAAAGTATGTTTACAAAGGTTTTACATGTATTTTAAACACAGTTTGAGGAATGATAGGTTATAAATCAAAAACCTATAGAAAAAATCAGAAAGAAAATAAATCCCCACTCACAACCCTCCATTCCTAATGGTAGACGAGGGATATAGTTCTTGAGAACAAGATGCCATAACTGCTGCACTTAAGTGGTTCATTAAGGCTTGGGAACTAGTTACACACCAAAAGACACATCTGAAAAAAGCTACAGCATGAAAGCCTCTCGTCAACTCCCAATATGCCATCAGATATCATTTGTGGTGAAAGATCAATTGCTTCATTCCCTTTCCTCTGCTAAACTCTTTTGCTAGTCAAAATGTTAAGAAATATTCAAACATTATTTTTCTTATTTCTCTTCGTTACTGGGATGAAGAGTTTCAACCAGGGACTCAATACTGTTACAAAAATTACTTACTTACTTAAATAAGGTTGGGCTCCTTCCTGAGACCTGAGAGAGACATGTGGAAAGGGAACTTTAGAAAACTTCGAGCCCTTCTGTATGGTTTTCTGTATTACAGCAGATGCTGATCCAAAGCAGAGCACACCATTTGTATTTTCCAGATAGCATTATACATAGTTTCTGCCTTTTAGTTATTAAGGCAGGAAAACCAATGTTATTCCTGGTATAAGGAAAAGCTAGCTTATCTACAATTTTGAATGATAAAGATTTGCTTGGGTAATATAGGCAAAAATGCTGAGGAAGCAAAATACATTACTGCATGATATTTATCAGTATAGCACAGATGACTTCTCTGAAAAGTGAATTTATATGCAAGTTGCCTGCTGATTCCCAGGCATGGTACATCTGAGTTTGACAGATGTTTTTTAGGTACAAAAAGGGTTTTCTACTTTACCCAAGCAGGAACTTTAGGATGTAAACCAATGCTATATTACTAGCACTCTTCCTTTAGCTTCATTCCAGACACAAGATGGTCTGGAAAGGTGCACGTCTGCAGAAATTCCAGTTTTAGTTCCAACTAAGGAACAATGCTTTTCCAAGCAAAGCTGGCCTCTGATGACTCACGAACATCGCATATACAGCCGTCTAGCTCAAACACAGAAAGTGGGAACCAGTTGCTTCAATGTATGTCTCTGTTTCAGGAAAAAAAAGTGTGTGTATGATAATGGATACCATCTTGCTTCACCAAGCGTCATCCAGTCATATGCAAATAGATGAGAGAAAGAAGACAGTTACTCAGGGCACAAAATAAAATAAGAAGTAAAAGGACAAATACACACTTAAGAGAAACAAATAGGCCAAAGTAAGAAAGTAGACAACAAGGAGACCTGGAGCTAACTGTGCAGGATTAAGGTATGCAAAAACTTGGGAGGTGCCCATTGTGACCCAAGGAGGAGGCTGCAGTAGTCTGCTTAAATAAAACACTATATATACTAATTTGAATTCTCTTCCTAAGACATGTTATAACACGTTTGCATGAAACAGCTGATGGTTGTTTAGCTTGGATGTAATCCTTCCAATGACATATTATATCAAGCACAGCTACTTTTAAAGAAAGGCCCATCATCAGTCCACTAACAGAGATTATTGAAAGAAGCTTCTGCTATAACCTCAGCCCCTTCTTTAATCCCACGGCTCATACACTTCTCCAGTGAGTTGTTCTGTGCGTTGTAAGGAAGTGACGAGCAGATGGTAATGCTGTCAGGCCTGCTGTCAGTACCAGGATGCTTATCTGTCTGTCTGGGTGCTCCCCTGCCCGAACAGGAAAGCTTCCCCACACCATACCTCTTCATTCTGATTGTAGAGGCGTGTTGGACTTGTGTGCCCAGACAAGCTGGGTTTACTGTCCTGATTAGGTTGTGGCAATCAAGCACAAGGCTGCCCAACCAGTGCCCCTAGACAGACCAGTAGCATATATTTTAATCCCTTTTTCCATTCTTGACCCTCCCTTTCACCATGCTTGTATCTTGCTTTCTCCATCCATCTCCTCTTAAACAACTCAGCCGTAACTACTTTTTCTCCAATTGGTCCCAGCTTTGCTACATCTGCACCCAAATTTGTATTTCTGGGTAACTGCAGCCTCATATGGTATTACTGACATGGTTATGCAGGTATTGTTGATCCCAAAATGTCCTCAATACTCCCTTCAATTACCAGTAAAATTCAACCATTTCTGACGTAACTCCCTCTTTCCCTCCTGCAAGATCCAGCTGTCCTTCACAGTGTGATCTGAATTTTTTGTCAGCTCACATTGTCACATCCAGCAATTTCTCCTGTCATGTTCCACAGTTTGTCCATGTCCTGATCAGTCAGCTAGTCTGGTCCACAGCCTGCACTTGCCTGCAGCCCCAACCCTCCTCCATGCTGAAAGGCCACACAGAAGCTCATATGCTTTTCTGAACTTCAAAATTGCTTCAGTTTATTCTAAACTCCACGCATCTTCTCAGACAAGTGCAGCGACAATTTCCAAATCAAGTATCTTGGGATTCTGCACAGCAGATTTACTCTTGACCTCAGTGAAATCAAAGCAAGAACACCAAGTATGAAAGAGGGTTGGTACAGAATTTAGGTATCAAGAGCAGAAGGCTGAAGGGACAAATAGTTTGGTGTTAGAGGTCTACATTAGACTTCTCACGCTCCAACTTCCTTTAAGACCTTGAGCAAACCACCACAGATCGTCTACAAGTGAGATTAAGTGCAGGCTTGACAGAGGATTTCTTATACTGAGCTCCATGGGCTTTATATCCACATTGCTGGCTGTCACTCTGTTGAAAAAACCACGCACTATGTATTTGGCTAGAGGTATTTGCTGGTGGACTGGTTTGTTTGGTCCCTCTCTGTTCCAATGGCCTGAGCAAGAGTGTGGGCTCTGCCCTGGTGGGTGTGCTTGAAGCACAGATACTTAAAAAAGTAATGCATTCGGCCTGACTCTGTAGCTGAGTGCACACGTGCCTGTAAAGCATGATGGACGAGCTTAGGTTAGAGCTGTGCTTAGCTGACAGCGTAAGTAGGGCTCAGCTCCCCACCCCTATAAATGGGGACAACAGTATCTTTTAACAGAATCACAGAATCATAGAATCACCTAGGTTGGAAGGGACCTTTAAGATCATCGAGTCCAACCATCAGCCTAACACTGCCAACTCCACCACTAAACCATGTCCCTAAGCGCCATGTCTACAAGTCTTTTAAATGCCTCCAGGGATGGTGACTCAACCACTGCCCTGGGCAGCCTGTTCCAGTTGTGGGGGGTTATTGAGACAATAAATATCTTGAGGACTTTCAAGCTCCCAGATGGCTACAGTAATGGGAGCAATGAAGGGACCACAGACGGAAAGCAGCAAATATACTTTTTACAGAAGCTAAAGAACAAAATTCTACAAGTCTTTTAAAGTCTTGAAGGACTGTGCATTTACCCGATACACTTCAATGATGTCACAAGCACTGTGAGAGATCATCCATAAACCTAGAAAGACAGCAAACCTCCAATGGTCCGTAGGTGTGACTTGCCACGCAGCTCTGTTTCCTCTGCTTGCCTTTGATCTTGACAGAGAGAAGCAGATACACTCAGATACGTACAACGCTGAGAAACGGACCAGGCTTCTTCAAGCCCTGTTTTCTATTACACACACATACACAGACACACAAGGCAGAGCAGCACTTTATTTGTCCTAATGGTTATATTTTCCCCTGGAGTTATCAACGTTTGTGCTGCATGAAACTGGACAAAGGCAGCAGTTGCCCAACAGGTCTTATGATGCCTTAGAAAGACAGTAAATGCTATTGCTCATGATTCACTCATGGCAGCGAAATAAAAATCAGTATTTCTGCCTGGTCACCTGAAAACTATATCCTTTCCTAGAAGTTTAAACCTCACTATTCCTTGACAACTTTCCTTTTATTAAAGCCAAAGTACCATCACACCTTGTGGACACGGCTTTGGCTTTTCTAGTAAATCTGTTTGAGACTGAAAAAATCAGACTAAGCTGCACAAAGAAGGTAAGCAATGTTAAGCTACAATTTATGTCTTTTAAGAAAATTAATAGTGATGCTTTATTATTTGGTGCTACTCCTTTGCATCCTTTTTTCAACTTCATACTTTTTTCAATATCCTATTAAAGCTTTTTTCCAAATAATCTAATATTTTCCACATCTTGAGTTTTTCCATATACACGAGTCTCCTGGTAACAGATAATTTGCCAGTCTTGTCTGTATGCAATGAGGGCGTGCAGAGGATCCTTACTTTTCAAGGTTTGGTGAAAAATTAGTAGGTGCTGTAGTTCTTTCCTTTTATGCTTTTCCACAGACAATGAATTGGTATTTGTAAAATAATGAACAGCAAAGAGTCCAAACAAGAGATGTCCATGGTCTCTTTGGAGACAGCTATGAAACTGTGAAAGATACTCAAAGGTTGGAACTAGCCACCATTTTTGGTTGTTCAGGCAAGCTAAAAACTTGGAAAATATGAAGTACTACATTTTCAATGAAAGCAGCCTTCTACAGTCTTTAAACAAAATTTTAAAGACTGGTAGTTTTCTGATAAAATTGAGTAAGTTGTCATCACTGCATACTAAACCCTAATATTTTACCATGAAAAAAACCATGCTAAAATTGATTTACCATATACTATTTTTAAAAATGTTCATATTAAAGTTCTCATATACCCAGAAGTAAGTAAAATAACTATTTTTTCTGATACTAGTAAATAGCTTACCACACACAAATGTAAGGTCTACAGCCTTCCTTTAGATGTTCAAAGTTCATAGAAAATCCTTAATTTATACAACACAAACTATGTGGACTTCAGTTTTTACAACCTATCGTTTTACCTGATCTGTCACAACTGAAGAAGGGAACCTTTCAGTCAAATACCTGCACATTTCCAACTGTGTGACGACCACTGAATGGGGTATATAATCTATCTGCCTTGATGACTTTTTCTCAGGGACCAGACAATACTCCAATCTTTGAAAAACAGAAAGTAAGAAATTGCTACTTTTATTTCTTTTATTTTCACGACTCAAACTCTTCACTTAAATTTGTATTTATTTTTCTTTTTTTTTTTTTTAATATAATTTAAACAGAATCTCTATCGGAGGCCCATAAAAAACTTGCCAATTTTATTACGTAGTTTCCTTTAACAGCAAAGAGGAAGATCTTCTGACCAGAAGTTTTTTTCTAGTACTCTGTACCTCTCATTGTTTGTAATGAATTCAATCCAGAATGACTCCCATCTTTGCAGAAGTAATTTTACAGAATAATAGAATAATTGTGGTTGATGGGATATCTGGAGATTATATCATCATACACCCTTCTCTGTACCTGTTCCTGGTTTTCTGCTTTTGAACATGGACCAAAAGTGCTGTGTAAACTTTGTGACTCCTTTGAAAAGTCTCCACTCCTACAAACTCATTTTTATGGTCCTAGCACACTGGAGCTCACAGTCATCCTACGGCTCAATACTACATTGCTAACTTTTTTCTCCTTGATTCAATGCAAGGGTTTGCAGTTACAGGAGAAATTCCTGTATGTATGA
This sequence comes from Burhinus bistriatus, assembly GCA_013397275.1. Lineage (NCBI taxonomy): Eukaryota > Metazoa > Chordata > Aves > Charadriiformes > Burhinidae > Burhinus > Burhinus bistriatus. The sequence continues at coordinate 587,565 of VYXH01000348.1, forward strand.
TCTTTAAATCTGAATTACTGAATTTCACCCTAGTTCTTTTAATTCACAGAATCACAGAATGGTAGGGGTTGGAAGGGACCTCTGCAGATCATCTAGTCCAACCCCCCTGCTAAAGCAGGATCCCCCTGCTTATTGCAGCCATTAAATCCATCAAGTTTTTTTAATACATGTCTAGAACCTTCCTTGAATAAATAACTTGAGAAAATAATCTGGGGATAAAGAAAAACTCTTTGTATTTTTGTGGGTCATGATAACTCAAGGCGCAGACAATGAGGGATAAAAGCATGAAGCAATTCCTGTTTCTGAATGGGACAAAGTCTGGAAGTATTTGGTTATTCCTGAGAGGCAATCGCTTGAGCTCAATTTAAGACCTTGATCCTCAAGTTCTCTTGAATCTATAAAGGCTTTCAGCATTAGCAGGAGGAAGTCTGTACTCATTACTGTACTTGGCACAGAAACAGAAATAACTGGTAAGTGTGTGAGTTTGTAAGCATATAAAAAAAGAGATCAGAGGAATTGTCTCATACATATTTTAAAAAGTAAATGTCAAGATAGTGAGCTTAGTTTTAATTTAGGACTTATCATTAGTGTTTTCTATGTATTTATTCATTTATGCAAGTTACAGCAAGAAGGATGAAAATATTTATGGAGTAAAAAAGAAAATGGCATGAAATACTGTTGCATCCAGACGTCTGTAGCATGTTAAGTTTCCCCAGACTATTCTGTCATGACTTACTACCTACTTTGCTACCACAGAGTGATTTTGTGTTTTAATTCATGGAAAGCACACCTTTAATGTCACCGTACAAATACAGGACAAACAGGACATGCCTCTCCACAGTTTTACAGGAGGACAGGATCCATAGATTTCAAAGCTGAGGAATATACCAAATTTACTGAGTGTGGTAAGGAAAATCCTGGGTCTACATCTCTTTTTGCTGGCGTTACTGCAGTAGGCTGGTGTAATTCCATTGATTTCAAGGGAGTTGCCTCTTCTTGCTAGGTTAAGCAAGAAAAAAACCAGCAGGCTTTTTTTCCATGACAGGACAATCAGTTATTCCTGTGTTTCACATAAAGGTAACAGAGACCTGGGTGCTGAACTGTTCATTAACTCGGTATGCTATTTTGAAGAAGAAATTGTAAATCTGCAAGCACCAAGCCCAGGAACAATTATACACGATGTTAACTGCTAAATCCTACAACAGCAGATGACTGAAAGTCCCACAGGGAGCCCTCTTATTTTCCCCACAGGGACACGAGTAAGGTGATGATGCTGACCTGAGACGGCAAAACTTTGCGCCCAGGTGGAGCGTCTCTGACAATGGGGATGAGAACACCCGTTGCACACCTAGACCAAGGTGAAACAGTATTTGCAAATTTTTCCCTGAACAGTCTGTACGGCAGACTATCTTCCCATCAGCTGAAAATGATACTGCAGGAAAGGAGTGGATTAAATATATATAAAGGAGAGATGTAAGGCAGGCTTTTCATTAGAAATGCTGGACAATTGGCCTCCATGATCCCTGGTACACGGTGTCAGTTTTGCTCTCTACCAGCTGCCTTGAAGAGACCAATGAGACAAACTTAGCAGTAAGTCAGGCTTCTGCAAAAGCTACAGCTATACCCGGGACTATTTCCCTCTTTAACGCACAACCTGGCTGTATCTCCGCCTCAAGCTGAATCCTGAGCGACTGCACTGCACTGCACTGCGCTCAACCATCGTTTCCCTGCGAAGGGATACGAGGTGCATGTCGCCGATGGGAGTCTGTGCGTGCACCAGAAGCAATCTACATACGGGGAACCAATATACGCAAATCCCACCAAGTACGCTTTTCATTTAGCATTGTCAGGTTTTGTGCAATATAATGTTTTGAAAAATTTGGAAGTGTTTTTGCATGTTTAATTACGTAATGGGTTTTATTTAAATCAACTGTGAGGCAGGAGGAGAGAGAAGTAATTTTCATTAAAAATTTTTGGTTTCTAATCAGTTGTGTCAAAGAAATCTAGAGCTTTAAAGAATTATACACTGAAAAGTGCAGCTCCAATTCCGCACCACGTGTACTTCAAATTGCAGTGTATTTACTGAACCATCTTTCCTTACTGAAATCAATCCAATTACCTGTGATGGCAAATTAAGTATGCATGTGCCTGCAGTATGAAGTGTTATTTTACTAACTGTAACAGACTTTTAATGTTCACATTTTTTTAATTTTCAGATAAAGGTCAGATTTTTTTTACTGTGAGACATCTTGGAACTAGATGTAGTACTACAAACCTCATGACTCACAGCATGTTCTCTCTTGAGGACCGCTTTTCCACGGTGATGAATTTACAGACAAGGTTTAGAAACCTTCCAGGGTGGACATTTTTAGCACACAAAGAAGAAAACACTCATCCAGCTGCTCGTCACAGCTTTATGGATGCATATAGCCTTTTTGCTTATACATACATTTAAGCTGGGTTCAGGATCCATAATTTATTGCCTAAGCCTTTTTGTTTGGAAATATGGGGTTTACATCCTTTTATACGTTATTCCATTTGTTTCTTATACCATAGGAGTTTACGTGATAATCTGCCCCAAGGGAGGAACTGGCCGCTCTGGAGAGCCGGTGCCGTCAGCCCGGGTGCGTGCAGGCAGCCCTCCCTGCCACACTCACTGCTCACAGGCCAGCAGCTCTCCAGATGACTGCCTGCAGCACTTCTATCGATACTTTGTCAAAAGCATAAATAAGATAGGTAAGAATAAAGACAGAAAATACATGTTGATATTTCAGTGGAACCAAATCTAGGACCTGTGCGTAAATACACAACACCTTACACATCAGTAAAATTAATAGCAGACCTAATTGCTTGCCAGATCTGAACAACAGGAGGCATTTGTATATATCAATGGATTAAAAAAAAACAGCAGCCCAAAAGTGTGTTTAATGTGATCATTATAAATCTCTTTTTCTTCATTACTTATTTTATAGGCTGTGAAAATCAGCACAATAGCCATGTAGAAGTGCCTTTGCTTTGATAACCTCCATTTTGAACACACTGTATTTTATTTGGTTATTTTTTAGGGAACAGGGAAAGTGGGGTTTTTGTTGTTTTTTTGTTTGTTTGTTTTAAAAGTAAAGTGGGTTTAAGTATCAGTAAGGGCCATTCAGATGCAGCCATGGAAAGCCTGAGGTCAGCTGTATTTAGGAGCTGGGGTGTGGAAGCCAACCAGACGCACTTTGCTGGCTCCTTTCATAACGGTTGTGCAAGACTCCCAACGCCTTTGCATTTGTCTAGCCCATCAGGATACTACATTTTATCCTTCTCATGTATTTTTATAGCCATAAATTCAGGTTCCAACTTGGCACAAGGCTTCTCAGGAGAAGACTACCCATGCAACATTGCGATGAGTAGGACTGATGTTTGTGCTGGCCAATGACTGGTTAAGATGGGCTGCCATACATTTTATTGTTCATTCAGTTGGATCTAGCCTGTTTTGTTTTTCAGTGTCGAAAGTGAAAGCTTAAAAGAAAAACCCAAACAAAACTGGTAAGTAATGTAGAGTAATTGGGGGGGGGGAAGAATTAGAGCGGAGGGGCTTCCTGGCCAGGCTGCCCAGAAAAGGAGAGCTGACCCCAGAGAGCTCTGCTCATGATGTGATTGTAGTTGCTTCTCAGGGCACTGCATTTCTTCCAGTGGTATTTAGTATTTTCTTGTGAGATGCCCTGTGTAGGCAAGACAGTCTTAAGCCCTAATGATGTTGTTATACATACATCGCAGTTCTTGCACATACTTAACTATGTGTCTTGATAAAAAAGACTTCAGGATGCTAAATTTAAACATGTTTATAGTAGTTCGCAAGTTTGCAGTCTCACTTAACAGCAGGCAACGAATGGGAAGTCACACATATAAACAAGATAGCTATGAATAATTTGATAGGTCTGAATCTTTGAACTTAGTCTTGATATGCATATACGCAATCTGACTCTCCTTTGATCTGGATTTTCTAAAACTAATTCTTTTCTTCTGTTTCCTCACGGTACAAACCAGTCCTGAGCATCTTACACAAAACTGGCCTGCTATCCCATCATTGAAAAATGGCACCTATAGTGCTGGGGAAAACCAAAGCACACCAAATGCAGAATATTATTTAAAAAACAGAATCAAACTGAAGGCTTGGGGAGGGAAATAAATATTTCAGTGGCAATGAAATTATTTATTCTCTGAAGACAGTTCCCGTAAGGCAACTACACCAGCCATTAATGCAATTATATTTTACAATTTTCACAAGCTGCTTGAGAAAGAATTTTTCTCCACTAGATCAATGCTGTGTCAGTTCTCTACAAAATCACTTCTGACTTAAGGGAATACTGGAGATACATGTTGCATAATTATGGAGGTAAAATCTTGGGATTTACTTCTTTATTGTATTAATAGTTGTTCGGGCAGGACGACTTGGAATCCTGCAAAAATTTCTGTGCCTTTTAGTTTGCTAATATCCTGACCTTAGAGGATACCATAGTTAAGATTTCCGTGAAAGTGGTAAGTCTGCTTGTGGTTAAGCTGATAATGTTTAGCGTAACTGCACCTATCTAGCTTCTTGTAGTTTCAATACAATGGAAAATGAGGCCAACCCCACTGGTCTTCCCTAAGCAGTCCTGTAACACTCCCACAGCTTCTAGCAGAGTGCTGTGAATAGACAGAATAATTTTGTTATATCGTGACAGTCTGAAGATACATGGGAGATGACATTTGTAGGTATCTAATAAAACGTTGCCCCTTTCCACCAACATGAGTTCATGAATAGACCAGCCACAAAACCGAATTCTGAATTGCTGAGAGGAAGTACTTTGTAAAAAAAATTACCTTAGGCAGCTATCTTGGCAAAGCACCTCTTGAATAGCCGTTGTCTCGCAGGTCCATTCCACATCCATTCCACATCGTGCTAAGCCACCTGATCCCATATAGCTCATAAGGAGAGATGGGCATCTCAAGACTATTCAGACTGCTAAAGATAAGAATCGCCCTCTGGAAGTCCTCTCTCCATCATGTACACAGTGAAATATTTGCAGAAGAACCAATACAGTACAGAGCACAATATATTTAAGCTATTTTGAATTCTCTTCCTGTGGCACCTCTACCTTAGGGCTATTTGGTTTATTGCCTTTTTCCTCCCTTTAAGGAATCAAACTTGATGTTCTCTGATTCCAGGGACATGATTGCTTTGAGCATTTTATTTTGAGCTTTGCACACTAACCTAACCACTCTGCACATTCTGACATGCTTCCTTGAATCCGCTGAGAATGGCTGTTATTCCTCTTCCTCATTAACACAAGATAAATGTCTATTTTTAAAATAAGGGTGACAAATAGGGATTAACAGCCAATGAATCAATTAACAGGTCTTGGTGAGGTTATTTACCTAACCAAAGTGAGGTAAATACTTCACCAAGAAGTAAATGCAGTCCATAATATTATAGCTGTGTTGTGAGGCTGATATTTAACTTCTTGGCAATTTGTGTTTATGATTGTAAGGAGAAAGATTTATATTGCATATTTAAATAATAAACCGCTTCTTAAAATATCTTTCAAAAGAACTTGGGGTTCTTTTCTTTTTTGTTGGTTTTAATACACATTGTTTTATTCAAGTCAATGGAGTTACGCCTGCTTGCATAAACTGAGAATCTGGTCTTGAGTTTTCATATCTGCTGACGTCTATGATGTGCTGATGTTAGGGAAAAATGTTTATTGCAGGACATTTATTGCCCTGCAATTCATAAGTTCATTATTGGTACTCATTTAAAAGATACCTACCTTGTATGAGCAAATAAATCTTTCTGCAGTACAGCCCTCACAGCAACATTTTCAAACCTGATGGCTTTCTTTTTTCTCTCCTGTTTAAAAATATCGTGATTGTAGGGTGAGTTAGATGTAATACCCAATAAAGCTTCTAACACTGATATTCTCCCCGTGATACCAGAAGTCTTACTGAACTGAAGCACATTGGAATAATAGTCTACACCTGGAAACACCATTTGACAATGATGGCAGTTTTGGGTGAGCGGGAAATGATGGGAGATTCCAGAAACCTTCCCATTCTGCATGGAAAGAAAATTAAAACTTTTCTATTTTAAATCCAACAGAAAGGCTCAGTAGCCCAGAACAACATGGATATAAATCAGGCGGCATGTGAAAACTCCTGTTTAGGTGCCTGGTCTTAATGACACAGTGAAGGGAACTTACCACATCACAGGAACGTCCCAAATACAGTGTATTTTAAGGACTTTTTTTTGTTTTCACTGTTCAGCTTTAGTTTGAAACTTCTCACAGGCTGTTCTCTTCCTCTGTGGCAGAAAGGGGTTCCAGGACTGGGAATCATCCATCCTAATGCACTCAGCATGAAATAAGGAGTAAAAGTCTTCTGACTTCTCATAAAAGAGGCTGTAGCAGGATCAGTGATGATTAGTGATGATTAGGTTATACTATGAATGTTATACTAATGCAAATGACTTTGTGTCCTGTTCCTAACAGATCCATATAGCTGTGCTTAACATGGCAATTACATATCTTATGCGGTCTGTTAATATAGGCATAAACTACATACTGTAGTGAGTGCTACAATAAAGCTGTTCAGATCTGCTCATTTGCCAGAGCAAAAAAAAGTCTACTTTTAGACCTCATTGTTCACATTTAGCTCATCTGTCACATTTAGCAATTTGATTTTGTGAAAATGGTGAAAAGTCAAGCTAGTCTTTTCTAAATCCTATTCCAGTAAGGACAAACCTTTGCAAGCTGTACAGGAAAATAAATTACAGAAGGCTGTTAGGATATCTGCTTTTTGTTATCTTTTTACAGGAACAGCAAAGATGATGTTATTAAATCTTACTAATATTGTAAATACACCCAATATAAATAATAAAATAATAAACTAATAAATATTTAAATAAATAAATATTAATTTTTTTTTTTAGTGGTAGATTTCCAACTTTATAACACTACTCAGCTGGGAAATCGTTCACAGTAAAAGTGAACAATGCAAGGAAGCAGCAGATTAAAATGTTCACATCAAAATGATGTCATGTAGAAGATGGGTAAGGCAGCGTCAGCACAACAATAAGGAACTGCTGAAAAACATGAAAGAAAAAGCAGAAAAGCAGTGAATTTTTTTGTTTGTTTTTGTAAACAGAAAACTCTCAGGTAGCATTTTAGTTCAAGGAGTACAGTCTTGAACACTGAGGAACACAGAGTGAATGACTGAATGTACAAATAAGAATTCAGTGAACGACTACCGGACTACAGATCTAGCGAAGCGTCCAGCATCGCTGTGTGAAGGACTATACTGCAGGAGCCTCAGATACCCACAGCAATCCCGCTTGCCCTGACCTGAGCCAGTTTCCTTCCTCCAGCAACTGTTTCTGCAATGGTGCCTCCAGTAGGAGGCACTTCCCTTTTCCTTCCCTTAATGCCTCAAGTACTTTCACTTCCTTAAACACCTCTTGACGTGCTTCTGGAAGGCATACGCAACATAAAATTCCTTTAAGATTCTCCGAATGTTAGCATGGGTCAAAAGGCGGTTCTCTTTATCACAGCATCTCAAGGAGGGCTCTCTATTTTGGACCAGCCTTCTAGCCCAGAGTCAGCAGGACGTACCCGTGGTAGGTGACAGCCAGCCAGACGCTTGGTTGTACAGTGTCACCTGCACGCGGAAAAGCAGTGCGGTGCTGAAGGACTTTGAATTGCCCTCGCAGAATCTGTTCACTTTTTTTTCAGTAAACCATAAAACCAAAGTAATGCGGAGAGTAACGCCATGTGGTGTGTAAGGGGCGGTTCTCCTCCTCTGCCCTCAAGCAAGAAGCTGTGAACAGTTGTGCTCAGTTTGCAAGGGAAGCTGCCAACGCAAGACAAGTTTGCGTCCTCTCTTAAATCTTCAGCCCAGCTTCAGTCCCTCTCCAGGGCTGTTGGGACTTGCCCTACATTTCATAAGCCTGCTCATGGTAATACAACTCCATTTGTACAGTGAAAGCCTGGTATTAAGCACTTTTGTTGTAGGAGAATTTGTATTTCTTGTTACTGATGTCTTGGCTTCCGTAAAGGAGGGGTTCAAAAGACACCTTTTGCAAGTGAATTCAAGGAACAACTGGATACTGAGAGTTCATGCTTTCCTATTTTTGTGTTGGGTGTGGTGTACACATAGCTAACATATACGGGGTTGGTTTATGGTGATGCACAGCTGCCTCACAGCAGGAGCCAAGAAGGTGGAGAGCACCCAGCGAGACAGTGCCAGGCGGGCACCATGGCGCGGTCACCACGGCACAGTCACCACGGTGCGGTCACCGCCCAGCTCTCCCCAGCCGCCGTGCCAGACCTGCCACCCAGGGCCAAGGCTGACTGGGTGCTTCTCCAAAGTCCACTCAGATGGGTGGCTCAGGTACACACAGGTTAACATTTTGCTTCTGCCAATATGATTTTTCACTGAAGGACAAATCCTGCTCACTAAATATGACTCACGTCAGTCCTCAGCTAACAAAAGAAATGGTATGAATGATTCTGAACTGCTTCAGTCGTTAGTTAGCCAGCTGATTTCTAATCTCTGAGGACAGTGATTTGAGGTGATCTGGATAATTACTGACACAACATCCTTCAGCGTACAGGTCCCAACAAACAGACGGTACGTGGCAATGTTTTATATTGACTACATTTCGTTCTACAGTTATCATGTCTGGGCCACAAAGCAAAGCAGAGGAGAATTTTTACTAGTTTAAATACACTCCTGGTACAGAGCAGGCAATGACTTCATTTTTAGGCAATACAAACCTGATTACAATGGGAAAGTATTCTTCTGGAAAAAAAGCCAACAGCTGAGTAAAGCTTTTAGAAAATGTACAAAGGAATGGTGGATTGCTCTGGATGGAAGCTACTCCCCATTATACCCACAAATTACAAAAACAACTAATCACACATACAGCAATTTCGTATTCTCCTCCAAGACACTTCAGAGTTTTCAGTCTCTCTATCAATGATAAATGATGGAGATTAGGAAGAAACCTTTGCTGCAGGCATGCTCTTTAAAAGCTGCAGTGTTTCAGAGACCTTATTCTTTAGGCGTTAGTGCTGGGAGAGGGACAGAAGCTACATAAACATTTTATTTCAGATCAGAAGTGCACTTCCAAAGGGAGCCTGAGTGTCCCTTCTAACCAACATGCAGGTCACACTACGACGCAGGGTCCAGGTGCACATCACACAATGGACCAGTCTGAGGGCGCATGGACTGGACTGAACGTGAACTGAGAGATGCACTTGGGGTGTATGTAACGTGCCTCAACCACAAACGGGCTTTCAGCCCATGGTATCAAATCAGCCAGTCCAAAGCAAAACCCAACCAGATTCACACAGTTTGGCGAAGGTCTGGTCCTCAGCACCAGCTGATCCAGTCTTATCAGCGTGTCTACATAGCACTACTTGCTAAGATAGACATAACCTGAAAGGATGGTTATTTTGACTCAATATACTACGAGTCATCCTGCCTTCTGCTGAGAGAGGTTTTACCCTCTGACTTTTGCCATAATTGAGGTAAATCCTGATTCGCAATAACTACTCAGGAAATTTATTTATTTCCAGAGAAATAATAAGAAGGAAGTCAATCTATTTAGCTTCCAGAAGATCTTTAATAAGATATATTTTAAATACCTCTGCTGCCTCTTTTGTGGGGTCAGTGAAAGCATGGAAAAACTCTCAGAGAAATTTCTATTCTGTTGAAGGCCAATTTCATCAAAAAACACCCAGAGTAACTTTTGTTTTTACCAGCTCTACTTGACAGATGTTTTCTGCCTACAGGGGCACTACGTTACACAAGTGTTGAGATCTGAATGCTATCAAAGTCGGTACATACTTAAATGTGTAAAATAAGCTTTCTCAGTTCCACATTAGACTCTTATGTGAAATATTACAGTCTTAAGCAAGTGCCAATGAAACTGAAGCACTCATCCTCAAAACTTCTCCATAAAATATTTTAATGATCCGGCTATGCATGAACATAGCTTTCTAAAGGTCTTTTGCAAAACCATAAATTCTCTGTTCTTACATATTTCAGAATCTCATGCCATAGCCTAACTTTTAAAATTAAGTGCTGTAAAAGTTTAACTACTAATTCTGATGCTTCTAGCCTCTTTCCTCTTTTCAGTATTCATGTTTAGCTATTTTTGAGTAACGTATAAATGTCAACCTTAAATTAGGAAGTACTTTGTCTGAGCCAAAAGTGATGGATTTTACTAAACGATTTGACAGATTTTAGAGGCTCTTTATATGCTCCACGGTTTGCATTTCACATTTATTCTGAAGGTCAATTGCTAAGAGAATGAACTGTGTAACAAAGAGGCTATCAGCTTGGTAGATGAAGTGAACACATGCCTAATTCCCCAGGTAGATGAATATTTGGGTGCTATTTGTCTGCAGGAAGCCTGGTAATCTGCTAGAGCTTGATACAGTTTGCCGCAGCAGTAAGTGGCATCCTGGTGCTGTGTTATTACTGTTGTAAATGACCATGCTATCACACAAGACCAGATAAATACAGTAAAATAGCAACAGACCAGATCCATGGCTGTTTCAGGGAGCAGAGCAGGGTGGCTGCTAGCTTGCCATTTGCTGTCACTTTGGATGTGAAAGCAAAGTGATTTCTGATGCTGTAAGTCTCCTTAATGCTGACACTTAATGAGCAACACTTAAAACTTGCCTTTGGGCACCCTCTAAAGAGCAGAGTAGCTGCTGGCTTCCCTTGTCCCACTGTTGTTCACAGCGAAAACAAGGGAAGAAGCAGAAGCCCTTTTATTTACGCTCCCTTTGATACCAATATTGTAAGTGAAACTGTTTTAATGCTTTTCAAATCAGTTTAATAGCATACTTAGTAATATCACACTACAATGTTTTTTATATCAGATTATGAAAGATTCATAATCCATTCTGTGGCCCATTCTGTGTCCTAAGGTTTGAGGGCAGTAGTAATTTCTAAATGAGCACTAAATTGGAAAAGAAGTGGGAGCATCATTATCACAAGAGCAGGGAGGGCACGGCAGAAGATGGAGGCTGGGGCAGGGCTCAGCAGCAACAGAAGAAGCAGAAAATGGAAATCTGGACATGGAGAGGTGGGCAGACAGTCTGAGGGACTAGCATAAAGACAGAAGGTTTTACATCTTTACAGAAAATACAATTGGGGAAGGTCTGTCTGTAGAGGTTAGAAGGGATTTGTACAAAAACACTTGACTGTCACTCAGCATAACATACTGGCGTTTAATCATTTTCTAGGGTACAGGAGAAGCCAGTGAAGTGCTAACTGCAATCCTCTGGCCTGATGCTCTTCTGCTTTCCCAGTCATTGCTGACTTAGAGCATTCAAACAGTTTGTGCAGACTCTAAAAGAAGTTTAAAAAATTATGAGCAAAGGAAAACAAAAGCATTAGTCTATTTATCTGTGGGGTTTGAGTACAAAGGTTCACAGTGGAGACCCATTTTCCATCACATTTCAGATGACTAGATAATCTCTTGATTGCATCATCTGAGCAGAAAACAAAAAAACCCAACTACTTCTTAAGATCAGTACGAATGTAACTGGCTCCATGACTCCACAAGGCCTGACGATACAACGGCCCTAGACCATTCAGCAGCACAGGTACGTCATGTACATGCTTGAAGCGTCAGATGTAGGGGCAAGAGTACTAGGATGCTGTAATCAATACACAAATGGAATAGATTAAGAATGAACTATCTAGATTCCTCTCTTTCCTAGCTCACTTCATCTGGAAACCACTGATGCTCCTTCTAAGCAATTTTATGTTTTTATTAGGGTTTAAGATGCAAGAGATAACTATCAGAATTCTTTTTCTCCCTAACAGCAGCTTCTTCTACAAGCAGTAAGGGGCTTCTTTGCAGAATACCTTAAATCAAGATACACGTAAATGGGACTATTTACAATCTGTGTTTCAGATGACATGCCCAGTTTGATCCTAGATCTCATTTTCATAACTGACAAACAATTCCTCCAGCTGACTTCCTCTAGTAATAGATTTCTGATAATTGAGCCTGACACCAAGCTAGAAACAATGACACAAACTTCAGACTCAGTTTAGTAAAGTAAGTAACTCAGAAGTTTCTCACCAGTCAATGGTTGTGTTAATAGTTTTGTGGTTGGGAAATCTTCTAATTGGTCCTTTTAAATGTCTACAAGTGTAGAACTTCAGGTAATGCACAAGAATATTCAGGATCATAATTCTGGTAGTACTGTAAATTTGTCCCAGTCCTTAGAAAACCAATTAGAAATGCCTATTTAAAGGCTTAGAAGAGTAATGTTGTAAGTCCCAAATACTAGGGCTGAGTGAGAAGCTGTACCTACGTGGAGATCCTCGAGAGAGAGAGACGGGAGAGGAATAAGCCTAAACATTAAATACTAAAGCTACCTCAACCAGGAACACATGGCAGTCCAGACAGCCCATCGTCAGTTAAAGCATGTGGCAAACTCAAAGGCCCAATTTAAAGCTGGCAATATAAAGTCTGCGTAGGCTGCCAAAGAACCAGATGTCTCATGCCTGGAAGACTCTCTTTCCTTTCCTGACTCTTTGCTTATAGGTCCTGTGATTGATATCCCAAATGGACAGTATAAAACATTCACAATCTAATGTGAAGTACTGTGGTCACTGGCATACCTAAGAGATCATCCCTTCTTTTTTAAAAATAAAAGGTTGAAAATCTTTCTTACCAATTTAAAACATGAAAAATGACCCTTTAAATAGTTCATCTTACTACTTCAAGTGCTTTGGACTTATTTGGGCTCAGAATCTGTTACCAATATGACTTAATTTATGGAGAAATGTTTGTAAGATGGAGTATGGAGTTTCTTATTTAATTTAATAAAGTCAGCTTATGGCTAGGTAATACAAATATTTGTGTAGAACCGTGGGGTGAGGCTGGGAAATTCTGGTCACAACATGAATTAAAATGCATTACAGTTTTATTCACTTTGGAGAATTTTTTAACTTTTTGGAGAAAACAGCTTGTTTACTATGAACTGTCCAAAACGTGAAGTTCCTGAGCTAATATTCCCCAGAATTATTCAGGTTCCTGAATCAATGTCTGCATTTTTCCCCAGCAATTCAATAGGTAACTAAAAAATCAGAAAATAAGCTGAATATAATTTCATTTAAAGGAACAACAAAGTTATAAGCTTGAAGAAAAAGTGTGACTTGAAAAGCATTCTTTGGGCAGAGAATTAATGCACTAGGGTTTGGGAGCCCCTTATGCTACCAAGAAAAGAAATGTAATCTACTTTTGAGGAGCTCTGCTGTGCAAAAAAGCCACAGCTCTTACTAGATTGTAAGCTTTTTGTTTCCACCCAGGTTAAAAAAAGGTTTAATGCTCTGAACTGAAACTTGTGAAAATCTCACCTATTTGCCTGGTAATCGCTTTTTCCTCAAATTAAGAAGCATTCATTTTTGGCTGGATCCTGATTTCATTGCTGTAACTCCATCAGAGCTGCCCTGCAGTACCTCAGCTGCCCCCTCAAAACTCTAACTGGCAAAGCAGCGACTCTGTGTTTTTGAAGTTCAAGATGTGCTTACAACTGAGTTATGGCTTGGACTATTCACACCGAATGTGACATGATGAGTTTGGCTCTTCTACTAGGAGAAGGCAGAGAAGATGGTGAAAGGGCTACTTTGAAAGCCTCAGCCCACTGACAAAGCACAGCAAATCCCATTAATCCGCCACGTACCATTCTCAGTGCTGGAGCCCTGTGGCATCCATGGTAGCAAGCAGACGTTAGAGGCACTGGTCTAACAACCTACAACTCATTTCCTGAGACTTGCCTTTATATTTGTTTATTACTTGATTGTTAAAAAGCATTTACCACACTGGTTATTTGTTAAACATCCATCTGGAATCTAGTTTGCTAAACCGAGAAAAACCACAAATGCAGAGACCTTCTTCAAGTATGATGTCTTTGTCACTGAAATACCTAACGCTCCCTTTGAGATTTTATGTCATTCATTTTGTTTGGACAATTCACTGCTGTGCTTTCAGCAGAAAACACTCCATGCTGCAAAAGTTGAATTTATGAAACACGGTGCAAACATGTTCTGCCTAACAGCAGGCAGACAGCAAATGCCTAGGGCACTCTGTAATTGTGCTGGGAATATGGTTTCTAAAACATCTCAGATTTATTACTGTAATTTTCCTCAGATACCTGATATAGCAAATGTTTCTAAAGGTTTTACAGCTTTTATCTAAAAAAGACAGATTGTTTAGTCTACCTTACTGAGTGACATCATGCTATTCATACTTTCTGTATGAAAGACAGTTACCTTTGTGTATGTTGCTTCGATGTAACAGGTTTGGAGGTATAACGGATGCCTTTCCCATTTCAGAAGTGTTCATGCATGTATTTGTGTGAATGTATAAAAACATACATATAATTTTTAGTGAAAAAGGACATTGCTATCAACTTCATCCAGGATGTGAGCTACCTTGGGCTGAAATGAATAGGGTAGATAATGTCTCTTAGAGCTATTGTTTGTGACCTCTTGCTTACTTGTCTGTTAACTGAGCACAATTTCCAACTCTCACATCCAGAAAACTACTAACACCAAACAAATAAACCAAGAAAGTCCAAAGAGATACAGGAGAACAAGATACTGAGTTCAGAGGCTGTCAGCAGGGCCTGGCACTCAGATACCAGCTATTTCTCAGCCTTGTTCATATCAACTCAACATGTTAAGTAACAGAGCTTTGTCTGTTCACACCTGATGAAAACTATCAGTTTATTTCATAACTGCAATTTAGGTTTCCTGCTATTATAATTCACAAAAATTAATGAAAGTCCAAAGAGAGCTGCTAGGTCCTTAAACAAATCATCTCATCAGCATTTGTTGCCTTCTGTCCAACTGAAAACAAATCCCTAAATAGAAAGCATTCATATTAATAAAAAATGGTTAAGGTTATTTTCAGCTGTAGGAGACTGCTATTTATCATACTGGCTGGATTCACTGTCCAAAAGACCTGTTGTTAGAGCTGAAACTACTAGTACTTGATTATACTGTAGACACCAGACAACAAAGACCTGGAGTTATCTGCTGATCCAACAGGTCGTAAAATGCCAATCCCCACCCAGAACAGTTTAGCAGGCTGTTTATGACGAGACGTGAGGACAATGAAGTAGAAGTGGGGGTGAGAACTGAGAGGCAAGTACAAGGAAAAGGAGCAGGTTTTTACACAGCAGGCTGTAATCTCAGCTCAGCACCTGCACAGCCAGCAAAAGGAAAGGTCCTTTGAAAACGACAACTGAGAAGCTATGTACACAGGCCTTCTGTGAAAGAACTTTTGATGCCAAATGCTATTTCCATCAGGAAGCTGTTGCTTGCCAGGATATGTCCCCCAAGCAGCATTTTCACTAAAAATCTGCTTCTGCTTCTGTAGCACCTAGTGATTTTATCAGATAAGAGCCTCTAATGTGCTTGCTCCCCATCTAAAGGTGAAATGCTGGAGCGAGGGAAGGGAAAGATTTGGTTGGTCTATTTAATTTTGCTGAGTTTTTGGTAGATAAATAGGGTGTAGCTCAATTTGACTGAAATGGACTAGAAGAGGGAGATGAAATTTCACATGAAAAAATATATAACGTTTGTATTATCTTACGCTACCTTGAGTGTAAAAGTTTTGAAACCTGTGATCAATATTGAACCTCAGCCTTGCTCTATATTTTGTCCTAGAAGAGGACAGCTGCTTTGATATGCCTGAAGGAATGGGATTTAGCAAAATTATAAACTGAAGGGTTGGGGTTTTTCTTGGCAATTAGCAGCACCAGTACATGTCCACTAAACACTAAAATCAGAACCCAGATACACAGCTGTGTTTATTTTTGTTGTTAGGTAATTTTAAAAAATCCAGCTAAAATCCCATTCTCTGCTTTTATATAAATATACACTTACAATTTAAATTGGTTTTTTTACATTGTACACTGAGATAAATTAATAAAGTGAATTAATTTCCATTTGCAATTATTTCAGTCTATAAAGCTGTGATGTGCAAAATATGTGCACACTGAGCTACACTTGGTATGTTATGTGAATTAATACCACACAAATTTAGAGCTGTATAAAACCATTAAATTGTCAGCTCCATATTTCTGCAGCTTCTTTCTCGTTATACTCTTTTTGTGCCCAGCTATCCTTACATAAAGTTTCATGGAAAATGGCATTGGCATGCTACATGGCTAGCTGCCAAAAAATTATGTTATGCAAGAAACGGCACAATAAATGAGGTGATACTTTGCGTTTATATCAGAATTTTGTTTTTTCCATCTCAAATGAAAAGTATATCTTTTTGTTGTACTTCCATTTTTCTTCTGCAATATAGAGTGGAGTGACCTAAGCCATACATCAAGACAACATGTGGCCAAAACAGCAAAGGCCTCTCAGCTTTGGCTGCTGCGCTCATCCAACAGGCAATGCTTCCTTTGGTTGATCCCTACCATAAGATAAGACAACCCTTACTTCTTCCACTATAAACTTGTAATTTCAAACCCCCCTTCCCTATTTCACATAAGTAATAATTAAGCTTAGAACAACAAAACCTCACAGGCAATGGGGACACAAGTCTTGAATGCAGTGAAAAGTGTTTGGTGTCCTTGCACTGGAACCAAACTTTCTTGTTTTATGAGTAAGACGCTGCCGCTAAAAGCGAGCATCTGCCTGTTCCTTATAGACAAAAGATTCCAGTCTTCTTCTGACATTACTTCATTGTACAACATCTGGTGTTTTATAGCCATGCAGTTTAAAAATAAAGACTCTGCACGCAATTTGATAACTTTAAAAATATTACCTTAAATTTGCCCATTTGTTTATTCTTGTAAGCAGCAAAGTTCTTTATACAACAACTGATTTAAAAATTCCTTCTTTGTTTGCTTGAAGTTTGTGTTATTTTTCCTCCAGAAAAAAGTAGTATTTTCCAGTGGAGCAGAGGGACTGCCAGTCTGCTAAATACATCCTAATAATTATGTTTTCCACTGGCTGCTGTGAAACTGGTCCTCCCAGCAACATCCCTGCATTTTCCTCCTTCATAAAGTCCTTTTTTTGTTGTTTATTTTATGTTTTAACAGGATGATTATTTAGCATTTTTATTGGCCAGCTATTAGCTACTCCATCATTAAAACTGTATTTCATTAGCTCTAACAAGACAACTGAAATCTCGTAGCTTCATTACCCGTAGAATAAACCTTTAAAACGTTGTATGTCGCTTCCCTCAGTTCAGGTCACTTCATAGTAAATACACCTGATCATCAGAAACATCTTTCCTCAGACCTCCTACTTTTCACAGATCTGTCCTCTTTAACCATCCAGGAGAATGCATCCTGTCTCCTGTTTGCTTCTTTTTTTCCACTATAACCGTGCAGCCTGCAGCCGGCGTGACTTGCTGCAGGCTCTGTGAGCAAACGCCTTCTAATTCAAAGACCACCCCCAGTGCAGTTGCCATACATAAAAGCTCATGTGTATTTTCAGCAGAGATAATGGATGCTGGATGAAAGAAAAACAATGCAGAAAGATCAGATTTCACAGAGCCCAGTGTGGATCCCTTGTTCTCTATAATTCTGTACCCTGAACTGTTTCATGGCACTGTCTCGCTGTCTGCGACCTGTAGGACTGATCTGGTCTGACAAGGTAAAATCTGCAGGTTTTCTCCTCACTCTTACAGTTTCATTCAGGAGATGCAAAAGATCAGGTTTTCCTGGTCCCCGGACCCCGTCACCCACCATTCCTCAGTGGACCTTTATGGCATTTGGGGAGGTCGCCCCTCATAAAAAGGAGACATAAGGCTTAAGTCATCTTGAGCACTAGTCTATACTGACTCCTTAACATGTAGGACACTGGATTTACTTCACTCTTCCATCATCTCCCAGAGGCTTAAGCTAATTAATCTTTCTATGGTTGTGTACTGTTTTCCTATCTGTTTGTGGGTGATATGTGCTAATCATTACAAATCCTGCTACACTTTGGTCAGGCAGGGGCAGCCTGTGCTGCCTACCAGGCTGTTTGAATGCCTTTTTGTCCATCAGTCACCATCGAGCCAAAAAATGCCAGTTACCTTATGGAGAAGAGATGATAGGTCCAAGGAAAGAGGGATGGGCATAGGAAAAATAACAAACCGGAGGGTTGCAATGCCGCCCACTGGCTAAGGACTTAAGGGCCTGGATGGAGAGTGAGACATTGATTGTCCTGAAGTCTCCAGGTCTGTGACACCAGCTAACCTGCTTCTGAACTGCAAAAGCACTTGAACTTACTGTACACCTATTTCCTAATCTGATACACATTTTTGGTAGGTGACACTAGCTGCAAAGCCTTGAAAGACATAACTACCTCATGTAACAAACAGTATACATCATAGAAGGGAGGAAAGGCTGAAGCCCCTGAGTCCTCCCTCACCAAATTTCAGCCTGAAATACCCATATTTCTGTCTCCATGTTGGCCCAGAACCATCCTGCAAGAGTAGATCAGAATCTTTGTGGACTTAATGATCTTAAAGGTCTCTTCCAACCAAAATGATTCCATGATTCTATGATTCTATGACTCTATTTGTCATGTGTCTGTCTGACAGAGGTTGGTGATGTCGACCAGACCAGGTGATGTTCAACACCACCTGGGGCCTCTGAGAGACATGATACACCAAATGTGCTCAGACACTGCATAGCCCATGCCAAGCAGACAGGGTTCCTCACAAGATGTGGTTGTCCTTCTGCTGAGTAGAGGAGCCTTGGGTTCCTGCGCTTCCCGCTCCTTGCAGCTGCTTTGGAGGGAGAACTACCACTCTCCCTCAGGAGGACTTAGTGTTGAGCAGAAACAACTCTTGCAGTAGGGATCAAAACCTGCATGATTACAAATTTCCCTGCAGTTACAATTCTAAGCTAGGCCTCAGA
This sequence comes from Burhinus bistriatus, assembly GCA_013397275.1. Classification (NCBI taxonomy): domain Eukaryota; kingdom Metazoa; phylum Chordata; class Aves; order Charadriiformes; family Burhinidae; genus Burhinus; species Burhinus bistriatus. Next base: position 606,491 of record VYXH01000348.1, read on the forward strand.
AAATACATCAGAAATTATTTTTATGCTGTTGGATAGTGAATATAAAAGCTTTTACCCTTTATACTCCAATGCTTTGATTTCCTCTGAAGCTTTTTTGAATAGGCCATGATTTTAAGACTATATCAAAACTAAGACAACTGATTTTGGTAAAAGGAAAACAAAAGAGCCTCAGCTGAACAGGCTAAAGGAGAAACTAATTTCTCACAAAACAAGCAATTACTTAGACTTTATGATCTATTAACGATCCCCATATATGTTTTTAAGCATTGTAACTTCCACAGGCAGCCGGATCAGGGATCCAGCTTGTTGATAACGGAGTAGGATAAAGACACGACATGCTGTCTTTGCGCCACAGGGTATGTTTACACTGTGTACTGCTGGCAAAGATGCGAGCTCATTCTGCTGAGACACTCAGCTTATTAGCCCAGACTTGGCAGTGTGCTTACATGGCAATTCTTGTTATTTGGTACAAATTTTAGGCAGACTATGTTCTTGGCTTTTTGTCCTATTCAGTTTAAGTGAACCCAAGGTTTATTTCCCTGTCGAAACCACACTGCAACAACAACAAAAAAAGCATAGCTCTTAATAAAATGTTCTTATTTAAATGTCTTCCCTGTTTTCTTGACAAATACAGTTATTGTTTGCTTAACATCAACCTATTTAGTAAATACAGAGGTTACTCTTCTGTAGACACTATTACGTCAGTCTCGTCTGTTATGTAAAGAATGACTTAAAACTTCTTCAGACATTAGGAATGATGAAGTCCCCTCGCTTCAAAAACCCACGTGATGATGGCTAGTACCAAGGTTAACTTTTTCTGTAGTTTTGCACTTTTAGGGAGGTGCTTATTTGAAAATAAGCATCCCACTATTCTCCCTGTGGGCCTGAAACACTCTTTTGGGATTGTTCCATTGACTTCAGTCTAGAGAGGAATCTGGCAGTCAGGACTGATCAGGAAGCCAAATTCTGCTGAGGTAAAACCACGGTGTGCTGCTCCTTGGAGTTCACACCTGGAATGAACCAGTTTCAGACAACTGTCTCCAGTGCATATGTGCACAGGGAGACTGAGAGGCTTGAGGTACGCAGGCAGGTACCAAAAAAACAGCCACTCCCGCCCCTTCCCTGTGCCAACACTAACACCCCAGAGGCTCTGCAGCAGCCAGATCACAGCCTGACAAGCTGAAAGTTAGGCTGGGGGAAAAAAAAAGGCGGGGGGAAGTGCTTTTCTGCTCTCTTTGCTCCTGGAATTGGCTCACTGTAGGCAGAGGAGCGCCAGACCCTGAGCAGGGGCTGCACATCTGGAGCAGCAGGAGTACAACCGCCTGCCCTGGCAGCAGCTGGCCGTTAGCGGGGGTCAGTGGGGTTTGGCAGTACCACTGCACTGCAGCCTTAGAGTAGCATCTGGTGGTAATCTTGGTAGGAGTACGGTGGAGTAAATCAAAGAGTGCACCAGTTTTTCATCAGGCCTGCTAAAGTAATTTCTCACATCTGTCCTCGAGGCTTGACTTTCCTTCAGGGTCCTCTCCCATACTTACATAATCTGATGCCTGACTTCAATGCATTCATCTGTTCATTTATTTCAACTAAGGTAACACCTTCAGCGCTTTGGGAGAAAAAAAAAAATAATTAAAATGGCCACACCATTCAGATTTAAAATCCACCTACGGACTATAGGTTTATCACGTATGCTACCTGTCCCTCAAAAAAAAAAAAAAAAAAAAAAAAAATTCAAAGAGGTGGGTAAAAGTAATTTTTGGAGTTCATGAGCATATGTAGCCAGTTAAAGTATTTTANTCCCCCATGCCCCCAAAAAAAAAAAAAAAAAAAAAAAGCCTTCTGGCCTAACAAGCTGTTATGTTATGTTGTATTTAAGATGTACCACCTTTTATGCTGCTTACCTGAGGCTTTCAAACCTGTAGGAAACTGTAATCATGAGTTATTATCCAAAAGCAACACAAAAATCTGAATTAAAAATAAAAAGAGCCTCTTTTTCGCTCTCTGAGTCAACCATGAGGTGCTGCAAACTGTATCATTTCTCTCCTGAAGGTATTTGAAATATGGCAGGATATAACAAACAGTAAGTTTGTCTTAGAATAAGCTTATTGTAATAAACCCCCTAAAAACTCATTTTCAAGGTCCTGCCTCCCCTGTATAGAGGCCTTAACTGAGCTGCAGAATGTAAAGAAAATAAAAAACATTTTGATTTGGTAAGATACTTCTGGTATTTTCATGGCTGTATTTAAGCAGTCTAGAACATCTTCTCCCTAGCAAGTGCTGTTCTGTGTATTGCTTTGCCTGGTAACTTTATGGTATGGCTTCTCTTCAAGTAAGCACACTTGCAAGTCTCATCATAACCCGGGGGAAGAGGGGGCTTGGCAGAACCTTGTTCTCCAGAGCATTCAGCCTGCACAGAGCTGACACAGGCATAGGATGGGTTTGTGCTCCCTGCCTGCTGCTGTATGCCTGCCTGTGTCAGCACCCACCCCAAAGACCAGGCGTCCTTGCTCCTCCTGGGTGATGTGCAATGCCTGGCTTTTGATTTCACAAGAAAGCAGTGAGGTCCTTGGCCTTCCTCCTCGTTTGGCAAGCTCAAAAGGTGCAAAATATTAGACAAAATTGACTGCATTGTCCCCATCCGTTTGTTGGTCTGAATATTTTTTCAATTCAGAGTACTTTGGCTCACCTACCCTCAGCTGCCTTGCACAAAAAGCAGTTTTAGAGTTTTCTTTGCAGATGCTTTTCTTAAATCAGTGTCTGTTTAAGGTCTGATTCTGATCTGATATACTGAGGTGTAAATTAGTAGCAGCCTTAAAATCCATGCACATTTTGTTGTAACACCAGTATCAAATCAGAACCACATCTTTGTACTCAATCATGTGAACAAAGCCTTTAAATCAGAATCAAAATGTAGCGAAAAAAATTAGGATTGGGCTTAACTGTCTCCAGAAGTTTGCTGACTGTAGGTCTGCTCCTGCAAATCTGAGACCAGCAAAAGTCCTATAAAGTTCTGCAAGTTTTGCCTGCAGCAGGGTTTTCAGAGAGAGGTCTAATGTGCAATTATTGGTTCTTGTTTTGCAACCAAACCTGCTTATCATTGTAAATAGAACGGAGAGTGCAGGATTCACTGAAAGTTGTTTTCTGTATGAAAAATAATATTGATAGCAGAAATATGTAAGCTAGCTAGGCAGAGGACAGTAACAATACTGTGTTTTTTGTTGTGTTTTTTTTTTTTTTTTTTTTTTTTTTTTTTTTTCGGGGTAAAACTACAGGAAA
>VYXH01000348.1:618425-642553 GCA_013397275.1 Burhinus bistriatus
CCCGCAGGTGCTGCGCCAAGGTAGCCGGCCGAGGGCCGGTTAACGCGCAGCGAGCGGCATCGGGGGGATGGTCGCCGTGATTTTCCTGCTTGGGCAGAAGAGTTGAGTCTGATGAGAGGGCAGATACATCAGCAGCTGCGGAAAGTCCATTAGGAACCGCGAAGAGAGGAGAAAGTGGGATTTGAGGTTACCAGTGTTGCCAAAAGTCCTGGGCGTCAGTAGTGGGAAGGGGGAGAGAGACTGCTATAATAAAATAAAATAAAACTCAGCATTTTTTTTTGAAAACTGGGGGTTTGCTCTCTCTTTTCAACACTGGTGCGGGTGAAAGACCCACATACGATAAGTCACCGGAGCACTGGGAATAGCAAGGAAAATGGGGAGAATTTTGCTGCGAATAATTGTGGTTTATAGAAAACACATGGAGTGCTTGTTAAAGAAAAAGGTAAAACTATAATGCCAATATGGAATAAATTGATAGCCCCTTTGATACTTTTATGTTGACTTTCATAAAAATGAGCAAAAAGTGCTTCAAACCCAACTGATTTTTAGCCTCTCTGAGAGCTAAAAGAACCAGTGGGCTGTAGACAAATAAAACCAGCTGACATCTGAACATGTGTGAGAACTACTGTAAATCCCTGTTAATGTTTCAGAGACAGGCAGCTTTTTGAGAAAGGACTGTATGAAACCACACACACTTCATATTCTGTGGCTGAAAGGCAAATGAACATTTTGCTTTGTCTCTTTTCCATGCTGGCACCAAATCTGACGCTAGTTGCGTGTAGAGCCTGGAGATGGAAAAGACTTGGTCCAGGGCAGGATTATTCCCTTCTGTTTGGTTACTGGTGTTCTCTCCCTTGAGCTGCCCGTCCCCCCATAATATATCCCGCTTAAAATCTCAAATCAATTTCTGGTGAGGCTTCGCAGAGGTCAATTTGTGTGTGTGTGTGCTTGTACACAGATGTGCGTTTCAACATCTCTTGTTGAAAACACTTTCCATTTACTACAGGCAAAACCCCAAAACTTTTCTGCAAATCTTCAGCCTTGTAATAAATGCAACTTTAACTTTACAGACACCTATTTAACAGAAGCTCTACTGTATGTTTGGAAGTGACTTAAAGGTAAAGTCAGCTGTCGTGAAGTTGAGTAACTGACTTTTGAAGGGCATGAGTATGATATTGGGGCAAAAAACAGTGCTTTATTTCACACGCTGTTCTTGGTTACTTTTCTTACTATGTATCCGTGCTACACCTGAAGTGCATACACCAATTTATCTAAATGTTTGCAAAATATAGTTTGGCTGTTACTCTAAAATATTTGCTTTCAGGATGAAAACCTGGCTCCATTGGAGTTAGGAAGAATTTAACTATTGGCTTCTGTGTGCAAAATAGTTTGGCTCTTATTCTAAAATTTTTGCTTTCAAGAGGAAAACTTGGCTCCATTGGAGTTAGGGAGAATTTTATTATGGGCTTCTGTGGCTCTAGATTTCAGTCTTAAATCCTGTCTTTCTGCAACATTCCCTGAAAGTAAAATGCAAGAAGATACGGGAAAGAAAGGGAAGTCAAGCACCAAAACCAAATAGTAAAGATAAATAACAGAACGCGGAATAAACACTCAAAGAAAGGTATTGCTGTCTTTGTTAATATGTACTACTTCTGCCTGTTTAAAATGAGTTTTAAAAGACACTTTTAGGGCTTTGGAGAAGCTGGAGAGAGAAATAGCTCAAAAACTAGAAAAAATGGCTTTAAAAGAGGTAGGGATAGTGAGAGGAATAAAGATGCATTGGTCTCTCTCTGGTCCATCAGTTTAAATCATAGTAGGTGACTGGGCAGACTGGAGGGAGGGCTGGAAAGGATTAAAACGCTGTAGTCGAGCCTGGAAGTTACGCATGTGGTAAGCTTACTTTCCTGACAAGATGGGGCTATAAAACTTGCACCCAGCTAAGCAAAGGATTTGGGAGAAAGAAAGTAAGAGTTTCTTTTCCTCCACTTCTCGGAGCTGAAAAGAGGAATTGCCAACACCAGGGTTCTGGTGTGCAGCTTTGACTTGGAGGTGATGATAGCCTGTGAAGGAACAGGAGAGAGAAGACTGAGATATGGTTTCCCTCTTAATGAATCAAGATGTGGGATTTATCACAGCATCCCACACTCTGCAAGGAACACAGGCTGCTGAAAGAGAGGCAATTCTACATGGCATGAAAACAAGAAAGGCTTCACGTAAAGTGTGTGGGCAGGCAGCCTACATTTGGTACCTGAACTTGAGAACATGCCATTTATTGAGAAACCTGTAATTGCACAGAAGAGCAGAAAAAGGGAATACTTTCTTATAAGCATGTTTTATATCTTTGAGCTGTCCCAAGTCTTACCTTCATGAGAAGGTTGCATTAGCTTGAATAAACAATCCTTGCTGTATGTTTGTTAGAGCCATAATGGTTCAGAAACAGGAGTTTAAACAAGGTTGTTCTAATTTAAATCACACTGGTTAATAATAAATTGGAACAAGTGTGTTTATGCTGGGATTTTGCACTGGTATAACTAGTTAAAAAAGATTGAAGTTGATTGAGTGCAATGTCCTTTCCAAGATCCGGCCTCCATTTCTTTTAACTCACACAGAGGCCTTGAGGAATGAAGGACAGTGAAAGTGGTTGTGCCAGTTCAGTGCTAGATTAGGTTTGGGGTCTAAAAGAACATGAAAGCGATGCAATCCATTCATGAGTGCCATGGCTGAGTTAACTTTAACTAACCACTTTGCTTAGTCAGGAGTGTTACAGTAGCAACACAGAGCTGATAGCCTGAGGACTTACCCGCTCCTAGGGTCGATTATTCAGCTTTGTGCTGTCAGGGACAAGCTGCTGTTGGTACCTGAGCTAGTCTTAGTTAGTTGGGGTACTAAGCCACTGCAGAGGCAAGACACTTAGGGTGTCTGTGCTTCTGTATGTAGGATTGCTACCTACATACAGAAGCACATTCTTCCCTATCCCCATCCCCACTCCCATCTCTTTTAAGTTGCTTCAGCCTCCTGCTCATCCTGCTAACACAGCTCTGTGGTCCTTCTTCCTGGGCCTGCTGGCAACTTGGCACTCAGGAGGGTGTCGCCATCACCCTGCCCTCGCTGTGGCCTAAGACATGGCAGCACAGGAAAGAATAAATGATCAGCTGGTTTTGTAACAATGAACCAGTGCTGAGCATTGCCTTGGAGGGTATTCAGATGTAATTAGCTTTCTAAAATGAGTTACAAGTGTCTTTAAAAGGCATGAGTTTTGCAATTAAGAATCTTGACACTCTGGCTTCAGCTTCCTTTGGGATGCTGCATTACTGTAACTGAGTCATTTTATTTGGACATGTATCAATGGCACCTAACTGTTATAAAATGGTTCAATTAAGTGAAAGAATGGAACTCTTTCACTGAAAGTATTTCCGTCTTCTGTTCTGCTATTATTCTGTTATTCCACAGAAGGACAGGAACACAGGTTAAATATTCTTTTCTGTCTTGTAGAAATTACAGATGTTTAAATATGGCTATGCTTTATAAGCAGCTAAAGGAAATTAGATGTGTAATAGACAAACCATCAATAGATCAACTCCCCCCAGGAGTCTTTAGAAACCGTGCTGATAGATAACATCAGATGACAATATTACATCACCCGATGAATTCTGTTCCTTAGCATGGTTTTAATCTTGGGAAGACTGCTATACTTCTGTTCATACTGTTCTTCATACATATAGAATTCCTTCTTAAAACTACCCATAGGAGAAAAAAAATTCCTTGGAGGATCTATGGCAGGGAACATTGTGAAGGAAAGCTTGTTCTGTCTTGAGATTCTGCCTTAAGACACATGTGGCCACTTGGTTTTAAACTTTTGGCCAAGAGTTCTGAAAAAAAGCATTGTTCATGACAATTCAATTCACACTGGGAAATACGAGGATGGCAATTTAAATTTTTCTTGCACCTCCTACACAAATCATGTATTTACTTTCTGTCCAAATGATTTGTATCTAGCAACACATTGAACTTGTACTGCACATTCCTCCAGCCCTCTCTGAACTTCTGTACTTTGCAGTCATTAAAGATGTCAGCCTTCCTTTAACTTCATGTAACCAGTATTTTCGAGCTGTTTTGCAGATGGGGATACTAAGATATGCGGAGGCTGAATGATTTCTCCCAGGTGAAAGAGCAAGTCTTTGGCAACTATAAGTCTAGCATTTGGGTCTCATGACAATAACCACTGGAACATACGCCATTAGTGAATGTGATTAGATTGTATTTTTAATTTAAAAGCAAACATACTAGTTCCCAGAGTCTCAAATTTGTCTGAGCATACTCAGGCTTAGATACAGTTCCATTTTTTAATTCTAAGAGGAGCAGCACATTCACAATGAAAGATTATGTTCAGTATCTAGTTTTAATATACATGTTATTTGCAATTATTTGATACCCACTAATGATTTTTTTATAATGCTAAGAAAGGAAAAATAATGTTTATTTTGAAACACTGTGAGAAATCTAAGTGACTTTTGAACCAGCAAACTGTGTTTATAACAGCTCTATAGCAGCTACTGTGCACAAAAGATGACAGGTGCCAAGGTTTTATGTATATCAACTAGCATTTACTGTATGTGCACATATGAAAATATTTAGAAGGAAAAGGTACTTTGGAAAGAGTGAGTTCAGTGCATTAGTGTGGTGTGCGACTCCCCAAACAACTCCCAGCTGCAGATGTTCTGCAGCGGACTATCATTACATCTTCTGGGAGGAAAGGGAACGTGACACAGAATGTCATACTGGAGGTAGGTGAAACAGAAACCACTGAGTTGTTAATTTATCTGTCAGCTGCACTGGCATGAGAAGTGTCTTTCCTCCTCCTCCCTTTCTCGCCCTTAACATTGCCTGATAATTATCAGGTCATTTTACCATCTGTGCCTGGAATGATATTTTGATTGTCCTCCTTCAAATTTGGATGCCTCAATAGCTTGAAACTGTATATAATTAGGTAGCATATACTTCAGAGCTTTATGCAACTTGAATACTGAAAAATGCTGAAAAGACTGGAGAACGTGAATGGTGAAAAATACTGGTATTACAGGATTCTGTCATTCCAGTTCTGAAACATTAAAAAACCAGGGAATAGGTCTGGTGAAATATGTCAGAAGAGAGAACAGGGGGAAAAACAAGAGGGCCCCCAAAAGCATATTTAACGCAAACATCCTTGTGCCGTGCAAGCAGGCAGCATTACAGTGAGGCGATACCACCTCTCTGTCCAACTTTAAAAGAAACCCTGGACGCACAGGAGCTCTGCCATGGAGGAAATTGTTTCAGCTGGGCAACAGAGAACTGTCAGGGCCCTGAGGGCATTGCCAGCCCTGCCTGCCTCTGCCCAGGGCCCGGGGCTCTCCCCACCCTGCCCACAGCCCTGGGCCCCATGTCGGCCCCAGCCCTGGGGGTAAGTAGCAGGGCCGGCCTCCAGCTCCCCACAGCCCTGCCCTGCCCTACGCGGCCATGGGCCCTGCCAATCCGGGCCCACCCATGGGCCCATGTCCTGGCCTGGGCCTGTCGTCCTCCCCAGGGAGGTGTCCGACGCCTGGGGCTGCGCTGGTGCCCCGGGCTGCCCTGCGGTGCCCTGCCACCCCAGGGAGCCCCTGATGTTCCTGGCCCACAGGGAGCTGCCAGCTTTGGCTGCTCCCTGACATTAGCTTGATGTTTATCTTCTCTGTCTTGATAGTTGAAGCAGTGAACACGCACATAGCTTTGCAGTTCAAATCAGAGGCGAGTGGTTACAAAACCAGAAGGGGCAGGGTGGCAAAAGCTTTTGGGTACCAGAAGTTGCAGTGTAGTCATAAATATGAAAATACCATGCCAAAAAAATAATCTGAAGTCAACCCCCCATATTTCTGATTAACACTGCACTTGAATTTACAGCCATTGAGTTAATTTGACAAATATTCTGCTGACTTAACAAGAACTGACTTTACATAATTTTGGTTCAGGAAAGAATTCAATAATGAGAATTTAATCATTTCATTGTCTGGTGGAAGTTGTGGGATCCAGAAATGTGCACTGAAAGATGAGAATATGACTAAAAAGTTATCCATAGTAATCTGCTGTTGGGGGCCTGTTCCTTCAAAAATTTTGAAGGACAACATGTAAAACGGATTCTAGCCCTTTACTAAGAGAGAAGATTGAAAACACTTTGCAGAAAGAAAGAAAAAATTGCTAAAGACGCTCATTAATGCTTTCCTCCAGGGCAGACCAAGAGTTGTTCTCAACTGATACCCTTGTTGGTAACGCTGTTTCACGCAGTGTTACAGTGCAGGAAGGACGTGTGATATAGTTAAAGAACATTTCAGATGACATTTTAGATTTTTCTCTTTGCTGTTGATAGGGAGAGATACTTGAGCGTGACGTCTAAGCTAGACCTTATAGTACGTGATCTGAGTGTGCTATCTCTTTTTCTTCATTAGATGAACTACCTGGTGTTTAATAACGTGCATAGCAGGTAGTCATCATCACTCATTGCTCTCTTAAACGTAGTGATTTCAGCCATGACTGCAAGTGGCTGGGACATAGGAATGCAAATTCTTTTCACTTTATTTTTACTTGGATTGATTAAACTTCCCTGCATAAGCAAATGACATTCCCCCCCCAATGTAAAAACGTACTTGTCTCTTGATGGGCTGTTTCACTGCGGGAGGAACAAGAAAAAAACCTGAAAGCAATACATTTTAAAAAAAAAAAAAAAGTTTTTCAGCTGCTGTGTTACTGTCCACAAACATAAACACATGAAAACACTCAGCAGTAACAGCCAAGCAGAGTAGAAGATACCTTTACCCCTTAGGAGCCTGTTAAACTGTCTTTCACTTCTCTGAGTAGTCAGTCAGTGGATGGCAACTTATTACCTAAGTGATGCCTTTCTCTGCTGTTTCTCAACACTGTTAAAAGTGTTTCACATACAATCCTTTAATCTCTGTGTGACTGTAGAAGTGGGATAATCCTTTATGATAACACTTAACCCAGGTATACGTGAAGCTTAAGCAAGTATAGTAGATAAGTTCTCCAGGTGAAAAAACTCAATTCAGATTCCATTATCAATTCAATTATGCAATTATCAGTTCAACTATCTTGCTAAACTTTGTAAGTTTGTTTTGTTTTGTTTTGTTGGGGTTTTTTTCTGTTTTGGGTTTGGTTTTTTTTTTCATCCCAGCTGGTGTCCTGCTTTCCTGCCCACAACATGCACTTGACATACCAGACAAGCAATGAACATCTTTGATCCCAGTCTCCATAGAGTGAAAACTCTCCTAAGACACCAAGTAAAAAGAGCTGCGGGACCTTTTTACTGGGAATGAATTACAGTTTGCTGCCTTCTATTAGTGCAAAGCTTAGTTGTGAAGATCCATGTGAACTGTCAGGGATAGTCTATCCAAGTAACATCTTCATTAATATGGAAGTATTTTGGCAGAATCCCATTCTGCTTCCTGTGATGCAGTTGTCACTGGGGATAAACATGTGACTGCAGCTGAGAATATTGTTGTTTCCAAGAAAATGGAAAATAAATCTATATGTACTTTGGTCAAATCTTGTCAAATTGGTTGATATATCTGATAGTCAGAATTAGACTATCCATGCACCATGGAAACTGTTTCCATAGCGAAAATCTCTGAGCTCAGAGACAGTTCTCTCTGGATTAAATCCAAGGATTCAGACTGATAATCTAGAGCTTTCTCTAACAGCTGGGAAGGTCAATACTTAAGAGGAAATTGTAACACAGCTATCTGAAGGTTGTACCATCCCACTACTGGAATATATTCTTACCCTCCAGAGCAAGGGAAGTGCCGTGATGTTACCTTTCATTCCACACATCTGTGGTGTTCAAAATGCCATCAGATGATTTAGAGGCAGTTGCACATTCTGTCAATATTCTCAGTTACCTTCCAGAAATACAGATAATTGATGGCATCCCTTTCTAGAATAGCTGTAATAGAGTCCTCCTGTGTAACACCTCAAAAAGACCAGTTAGCCTACTGCAGAGAAACTGCTTTTAACTCATATAGCAAGGGTGGAGAGAGTAAAAAGCATGTAACAGGAAGGTCTTTCTCGTTAAATATACCGTTACCTGTTTGAAAGCTGATTAAGAAGGAACTGTGGAATCTTGAATACTTACGGATCAACATGTTAACAAAGCCCAGGAAAGGCACTGGTTGGGATTTGTTAAAGACTAAGTGAAAAAGATGAGTTATTTCCTAAACACCACTCTAGTATATGGAAATAAAAATTGTATTGAATTGAATGTTCTTTAGGAAGAAGTTATTTTATAGCCTGAAGACACAATTCAATTATTTCTATTTCCTGGGAAATAGGACAGCACTGTCTAAAAGCCCATCCTAGTTCAGTAGTGAAATAGGTGCAGCAATTAAACAACAACAACAAAAAAGCAATATACAGTAAGAAAAAACAAGAAATATATAGCAATAGACACATATTTTCTACACTTCATAAATTCTGAATTATAAGAGGACCTAAAGCCATCAGGAAAAAAATTGTGTCTGGCAAGACAAAAGGATTTAAATATATTGGGTACAGTGTAAATCCTAGCAGTGGCAAAGAGCCACTACTTGATGGATAAATTGTTAATAATAATGCAGAAACAGCAGAAGTGTTCAATAGGAAAATCTGTTCTGTATTTGAAAAGAAGCACGAAGCAACATTATATCCTTATACTACAAGAGAATCGGGAAGTCATTTCAGGAGTAATCAAAGAGGAACATAAACAATATCTAACGAGGGATTAAAAAAAAATTAATCAGCATGGCCAGAGAATCTGTATCCTGGCCCCTCACATTTTTAAATAAATACTGGTTTTCTGAAAAGTTTCTAGAAAAGTCGAATACTGTTCCATATTATATATCACAAAGGCAAAGCGGCTGATTCAGGTAAGCGTAAGCTCGTTGGTCTGATACAAGTCCTAGGGAAGACAGAGGAGTGGTTTATACAGGGTGCAATTAGGAAAAAAATCTGAGGGTTGGAGTGGAAGTAGTGCTAGTCAGTACAGTTTGTGAATAAAGCTACCTCAAAAGATTTAAATCAAGTATGCTTGACATTTGTTCACAAAGTATAAGCTATCCCTCTGGGAGCTGGGTTGATTGCCATATAGGTGCAATATATTCAGACTTTTGGGAAGTACAGTACATGATTTCATATTGCCTGATGTTCTGATTAGCACAAATCTAGAATAGCTCTATGCAATATCAATAAAGTGCGAATTCATAGTTTAAGACCTAGCTGACAGATAACCACAGAAAGTGATGGTTATTAGAAAATTGTGATTAATAGGAACCATCTAAGCAGGGTTCCATAGATATGAGTATTAAGTTTGATGTAGGACTTCCATTTGTGATTTGGAAGTAAATGTAAAGTCACTACTGGAAAGCATTTACTAACAAACCAAATTCAACCAGTGCAATAAGCAGAGGAGCAATGAATTACAGAGAATCATTTGGGTGGTTTAAGTTCAGTATGACCTGCTTTTCCTGTTTGTAGATGGATATTTTATAACATCTGAGACAAGTATTCCTTATTTGATAGGATCCACATTAAATGTGGAAGGAACCATCAGCTGCAGTGGTTTGGTAGGAAATGGGGACTAGCCCAGTTTCCACTACATACAAAATATCAATGTTAAACCAAAAGTTTCTAGATGACAAAAGAAACCAAAACCTATTTATGGGTATTTACCGTGCTGTTGGGAGACAGTGGCTAGAATCTGGGACCAGGAGTCTGAGGGACTTAACTTTTTGACTGAACCTTGCTGCTAGCCTTCTGATGACCCTGCACAATTTACATCATCTTCCTCAGCTTAAGTTTCCCTGTCTAGAAAAGAAGTACAGTGATACCATTTTTAGAAAGCACTTAATGAAAAGTTTCAGCTAGTCTTATTGGCTCTGTATTATCTTAACTACAGCCTTATGTGATGGATGTAACCAGTAACTGCTCTAAAACATATTTTTTTTAAAGAAACAGACTGACAAAACAAGCCTTTCTTTGGTGTGGAATAGTCTGTCCCTCCCATTAGGTTTCCTCCTGATCTCTTTTTCTAACAAACATGGACTCTAAGGTTTGAGGTTTGAGGTTTCACAACTTTTTAGTTTCTAAATACACCACCGGCTTGTAATCACATCTGGGAAAACTTCACTGTGGTTTGAAATCTGTAGAATCAGTTCCACCATTTTTTTAACCCATGAGGGACTCCATCTAATTACTGAGATTATATGTGTGTATTTGAACAGTCAGTCATTCTCTAAGAAATACCTTAGCTTTAAAAACATAAATATCTGTTCTGCTTTATTTCAGAATCCTCATCATATCTTTTAATTTTATTTTATTACCCAATTTACAAAACGGCATGCATTTGTTTTTTAAACTGATTTATTAAGAAGGCTACTGTGACCCACGGGAAATAATTTATTTCAATCTCCTGCCATCTAGTGTCAGAAATAACACATTTGCACCTCCTACAGCTCACACATGCCCTTGCAACTTTAAACTGTACATGACAAAACTATAAAATATCATGGCATTATTGTTTTGTCAGTTTAGCACCTTAGCATGATAAAAGTAGGTATATATATATATTTGTATATGTGGAAAAAGATCTTTTCTGTCTTTATTGATTCCAATATATGCACTAAAACCTTTCTCTCATCCTTTAGGATGCGTTTGGCATTAAAACAAGGTGCAGGTTTGTAAATGAGTGTTGCATAGTTTAAGAAAACCCTATATGATCAATCAAATAAGCATGCATATTTTCGTGTATATTTGGGGGGTAATATGAATATATAAACCATTGGTCAGCAAAATGTATTTTGGTAACTTCTTCATCAACTTTGAGGTGTCTTAAGGCAGTGTGTTGTTGCAGCAGCCTGGGTGAAGATTTTGAAAGGCTTCCACATCACATCCTAGCAGACCAACTCCCTCATTGAACGATGGCTGCCACAAAGAAAGGGAGGCAGGTAGGACCTTCCTGAGGCACTCCGGTACGACCAACGCTCCCTTCAGAGTGAGGTGAATCCTGTTAGAATCTTTCATCTTTACTCAGTCTATTCATTCACTCTGCTTGTCTATTAGTTTCCAGGTCTTCTAGTTATGCTTGAATGCATCTTCCTCTTTTTCTTCTTCTCCACCCTTTGCAGTGGTTCCTTTGCAGATTCCTTTTTATCCCAGCTTCCTTTTCCAATTCTCTCCTGCACTCTCACCTTCAGCTGATTACACTCCCTCAACACAGCAGTGTCTCCCTTTCTTGCCACACCCCTCCCATTTAATTCCTCATATTACATCTTAGTCATCTGCCTGTTCTTACCTGTTCCTCAAAAAATCTTTTTGTTCAGCAAATATCTCTTGAAAAAAAGAAAAAAAAAAATCTGAATTTTCCTCATGTCACTTTGCCACATTCTAGGTGGTGGTCCAAAACTCCTCTGAAGGATGGATTAGTTAGCGCAGGCAGTAAGAAACAAATTGTTTTCACTGTAGCCTCTGGAAAGCTGAGTGGTAAATTACACACAAAATAAGTGGGACAGGAAGATTTTTTTTATCGTTACCTGAGGAAAGACTGGTCATTAGCAGAGGTGAAGATCACCTTTTCTTAAAGAATTAGCTGGCTGCATTTTATGTTAGCATTTACTATAATAATGCAGTATACTGTCATTAATTAATACTAATAGAACTTAATATAATAGCATTTATACACATTGTTAAATGCAGATATTTTTGCAGGTGTGCACACACCATGTTTTCCATTATAAATGGAACCAGTGAGAAGATCTGAGTTAAAAGGAAATCTTTTTGTCCATGTAGCCAAGAAATAGGTACACAGAAAAGTACGGTTACTCAAATTACGCTTTGATCTTAGCAAATAAAGGTTAGGACTTACTGCTTTTAAAATGTCATATCTTAGTGTCCCATGTCTCTGTGATTACTGGCAATTCAACTGTCTTACTCCTTTTTATTAGGGTTGAGGAGTCTGTTGTTCAATTGAAGGCTCAATCCAAATCCATAAATATCCGCACAAGAAAGTTATTACCTGGGGGTTTTTCAACATAATACTTTGTAATGGGAAACAATGTCAAGAAAACAATGTATGACTGATAATATTTTCCACTCTTTTCCTCCCCCAAATTTCTTTATTTTAATATTTTTTCATACAGTTGCTAGTGCAATGGGTATTTATCTTGTCTGGGACCTGTTGTGCAAATAATACTGCAAGTACAGTGAGGAGGGTAACATGGAACAAGGACAAATTGTACAACGATTTACAGGGTAGATTAAGAAACATGTTGGGAAAAAAGCTGTCTGTGGAGCCATATGAACTATAGCCACTACACCTGTGTGTAAAGTTACTGTCTTGTTACCATCTTGTTTTCAAAACTCACTCTTCCCACTGCCATCTCTGAGAGTTACAGATTTGAGCCAGAATATGGCTATTACATGAAGCAGTTGAGTTAAGCTAGTGGTAGTATGTCTATGCAACACTAAAATCACAATAGTATGATCATTGTAGTTGTACCTGTGATAACGTGTTCATATCCCTCACTAATGAAACTGATAAATGACATTGAGTTTTGCAGCAAAAAATTAATGTTCTGAGTAAGTGTATGCAGAGGACACTCAACTAGATTAATCCCACTTCTCTCAGGAGTATTGCATAGGATCCTGGGAAAACAGGTTGGAAAGGATTTCAGGAGGTTTCTAACCCAACCTTCTGCTCAAAAGAGGCACATGTATGAGCTCAGACCAGGCCTTTATCCAGTCAGATCTTGAAAACCTTTAAGAACAGAGACTGTGCTTCTTCTCTGGGAAACCTTTTTCACTGTCCTGATAGTGAAAAAGTTTTTCTTCACATGTTGTCTGAACTTCTCTTGCTTCAATGTACCTGTTGTTTCTTGTGCTCCCACCATGCACTGCTGTATTAGCCTGGCTCTGTCTTTTTGATGACCTCCTCATAGGTACTGGCAGGAGATTATTCAGTCTCCCCCAAAGCTCTCTCTTCTCCAGATTGAAGGTCCAGATTTCTCAGCCTCTTCTCATCGGAGTGCTCCAGCCCCCAGGCATCTTGGTGACCCTTCACTGGATGTGCACTGGTTTAACTGATGTCTCTCCTGCATTAGGGCCCCAAAACCCAACATGGTATTCTAGATGCCATCTAACAAGTGCCAAGCAGAGGGGAATAATCACTGCCCTCAATCTACTGGCTACACTGCTATTAATGCAGCCCAGGATTCTCCTTCCGTGTGTACTTGTTAGGCTTTGGATTGATAATCCTTTCAAATTTGCTGCCACTGTTTCACTCTTGTTTAAGCTCAAAGGGTTCAAGGTCAAAACATGATATAACACGATGAATATATTTTAATTTTGGTGCAAGGTGGCATAGTGGTGAGATAAAGTTTTCACAGACTCCCATAAACACAGTATTATGGCACTGATGAGCTCTTCTAACCCTGGCTATTTAGCAAATACCATATCATTGACTTCCCTTAAAAATTTATGTCCCTTTGAACTTTACAGCTTTATACATATAAACTGATATATATCTGGATTAAAACTACGTTTTAACACTTACACCAGTCAGTAAGACTCTTGTGATGAGTAGGCAGATGTCAATGCGTTTTTGTGTCAAGGAAGCTGTGTGGGAAGGAAATTAGAGAATTAATACAGCCACGGATCTTCCCAACACTTGTGGTAGAAGGGATATATAATAGGCAAAGATCACCCACAAATTATTCCTTTCCCTTTAGCAAGGGAAAATTGGAAGAGGTTTGTGTCTAGACTAAGCCACAGAGTCTTTTCCAGGCTGCTGTTGGACAATGTGTTTTACAGAATCATAGAATCATAGAATTGTCTAGGTTGGAAGGGACCTTTAAGATCATCGAGTCCAACCGTTAACCTAACACTGCCAAAACTACCACTAGACCATGTCCCTAAGCACCACGTCTACCCATCTTTTAAATACCTGCAGGCACGGTGATTCAACCACTTCCCTGGGCAGCCTGTGCCAATGCTTGATAACCCTTTCCGTGAGGAAACTTCTCCTAATATGCAATCTAAACCTCCCCTGGCGCAACCTGAGGCCATTTCCTCTTATCCTATCACTTGTTACTTGGGAGAAGGGACTGACCCCCACCTTGCTACAGCCTCCTTTTAGGTAGTTGTAGAGAGCGATAAGGTTTCCCCTCAGCCTCCTTTTCTCCAGACGAAACAACCCCAGTTCTCTCATTTCATGTTCATCTCCGTTCTCAAGACTGTCTAAAGACAGACTAGGAGCAGCACTGTAGGAAAAACAAGATCACCACTGACTGATATTTCTAGTCTGTGACTCTTTTAAGCGCTCTTTATTCTCTACTTGCCACATAGCTATTCTTTGAACTGAGCTGCAAATGGATACACACGTGTATTCAAATTAAAATTCAAAATCACAAATTCCATTGAAAATGGAAGTAGGATGAGCTCACCCTTGGTACATTCCCTCACCCTCGCGGCAGGTAGACTGAACTCTGATACCTTTTGCATGTTCTGCCCAACTTGTTTGTATAAACTAAAATTCACAGTGACCTGTAAGTTGTATAGATAGTGGCTGACATTTAGAAACAGGACATGTCTCTTGGATAAATTCCACGGAAGAGGCATAGTGAGCTTTTGACAAGGCACCACTAAATCTTTTGGTTAATTTCCAAGCACCTGCAGATAAATCTATTTCCCTTAAATTAGAATGATGGCAAATGAGAGTACTTAGCACCTAATTTAGCCTATGTTTAATTAAGTCCCCAGTTAATTTTAAGCAGAGGACTGGTTTCAATTCTATATATGTATACATGCAATTTATTTGCTACATTCAGATTTTAGCATGTGAGAAATGAGTTGGTAAAAAAAAAGTTTTTCTAGAATTGCAATAATCACCTCTAGCTCTGGCAACCATTTTTTCTTGAACAGTATTTAGTAGCCCTGTGACACTGGAAAGAAAATCCTCAAAACTAAAGGAAACAAAATGCCAAAATTGCATTGGAGACCACATTGTCAACTGCTGTAGGAACCTAAGACGATGTGCTGAGGAGGGAGTAGCATCATGCTACTTTTGTACTGCATGGATATCTGTCAAATTAATTTTTGCTAGCTTCTTAAAAAGCTTTGCCAAAGAGTGGTTGCATTAATCCCTGTGCCTTTGGTTTCTCTTTTTATGGGAACCATAATTTAATATAACTATATAGGCTCTGAACAGGATATTTGGGTTACTTGGGTAGGATTTCTACAGGAACTGTGGATCTTGAAGTTCTAACTTAAGAAATATCAGTGATGTTGGAACAGGACCTACCAGTTGTTTGAAACAACTGTTTTGCCACAGTGAAACACCACAGTGTTTCTTAGGACCAATTTATTTTGTATAATTGGTTGTATATTATTTTTTTTTCAGAAGAAATGGTACTCCCACTAGAGTTAAGGGATTTGCAGAGAAGTTGTGAAATGCAATAGCAGAGAAAGGTAGGAATGGAAGAGATTTTTCAGAGGTCACTAATGTGTTGGCATCTTTGTAATCTTATCTTCTTTGATGAAAACTGATGGAGCAGGTTTCAGCTTTGAATGTGATGAAAAATCAATTTGTTAAGCTGTTTAATCAGTTCAAAGGATCTGACAAAGAGAACAAGCTAACAAACAGCTAGATGTTATCACATGGTGAATGCTTGTCAGAAAGAAAAAATTAAGCAATCCATGTATAAGAGATCTTAGGAATCCACTTGTTGCATGAATAGGATAAGCAGGAAGCCAAATAAGGAAAAATTGTCAAAGGTGTGCTATTTGCTTTACATTCTGGTACGGCTGTGGAGAACACTGCAATGGCATTACAAATTTCCATTCTCCTGTAGCTAGCCAGTTGTCTAGAAAGTTTAGATGAAATGCATGGAATATTACCAGATAGGATTATTAATTTGATCTGAAAGGAGGCTTTGTCTGAACAAAGTCATGGTGATTAAAATAACAGAAAAATCCCCTTCAGGCTGCTTCCAGTGAATTATAGCCCAAATTATATATGAAGGCCAAGATTGCCTCTTTATGAGGAACCAATTAAACTTGTTTCTCACTCTGTAATGGGCTATCATTCCAGCTGCTTGACAGCTACAGTATATCTTAACTCTGATATATATGGGAAGAATTCTAAGCATCATGGAACTATTTTAAGACAATCTCCTGAATGTAACCATTCCTGTAAATACCTCTACCATTATCACAAAATCACTCAGACCACATCTAAAAATTCTTACATTCCATGAAGGGCTAATATATGATGCATACCCACATATCTTGCTTACTTTGCAGTAAGAGCTATTTTGAATCTATATCATGTCAAGTTTCTCCATGGGAAGCATTTAAGATGCCTTAGGATGTGTGTGCATGCTTTGGAGCATCAGGATGTGCTAGCATGCCATCCAGGCTTGTATGGGTGAACTCCTGTGGATAATATGTATGGGATCAGGATCTGGTCTACTATCTTTTAACCAATGTTTAACCACATTATTATAAATATTTCCATCCAGATTTGTCACTTAAGTTTCAGAAATACTTCTGTTTCAAAATCAGTACATCTGTTTTGTTTTCTGTAAGCTGCTTCATTTCTTTACCTATAAGCACTTGCACTAGCAAAATACAGTTTTCTAATATTTTAAAAAATATTGTAAGACTTGGCCAATGTATCTCAGGTATTTACCATAACGACAACACTGTGAATAATATATAAGTCTAATTATGAAATGGCCACTGAGAGGTTTAATTAGCACATTTCACTTTAGTAGTGTAAAGCATTTTATTAATAGGCTTTTTATAGATCATACAATTTCTTTACATGCATCTCAAACTGATGATTTCTAAATTATTTTTCCTCTCAAAATATATGGGAATTTGCATGCTATAATAATGAATAAGAATAAGCCTAAGAATATTAGTTCTATCGGTAGCATTTTGTTATACTATTTGAGTCAAAATTTTGTTGTGAAAAGCTATTGCAGCTTAATAGGAGGTTTATTGTGAATAAATGACAGAGCAGAATATTGTAAACCAGTAAGCTGCTAGAAAGCAAAGGTAGCTGGGTGTAGGTCTCTCTGCAATAGGGGGTCCCAACAGCACCTGCAGTATAACTGTGGAATTAATGAGTGCAGGCAGGCAGTGCTTTTCCTTCCTTCTTTCCTTTCTTCCCCATCCAAGACTGAAGTTTACCTAGTTATATACGTCAAATGTCCATAACCAGACATCAGATTTTATTTTTTTTTTTTAATATGGTAATCATGTCAAAATAGGTGCTATCTTGTTCCCTAACTCTTGTTGCGTTTCCCTGCAGATGTGTTGGGTTGTCAGACTGAAATGGCAGTTGCTGTCAGGTAGGCCTGGGGAAATAACAAAATTGCAGAAGAAGTCACAGGGGCATCATACCCTGGGGTACATCCAATAAAAAGTAACATCTTTCCCTACAAGTATCTCTTATAAGAAATTTGACAGTGTTATTAATTGAGAATTAAAATTTTATGGATCTGCAGAATTATGGAATACTTTTGAGCAGTCAAAAATAATATAAAAAACAAAAAAATCCCACAAAGCCCCTGTTGTTCTTACCATACAAAGTGCCTCTTAAAGGGTCTTTTACATCCTGTTAACTTAAGCCTTCTAAAACTAATAACCCTGGGCTTCCACTGAGAGTCTTCTAGAGAGAGATGCAGAGTGACTAACATTGGTCTTGTGTTGAACTGTGCCCAAGAAAACTTCTCTTTCACTGCTGAACAACAAGGGAGCTTGGAGACAGTAGTCTTCACAGGATAATTTTAGGTTTTAGGCGATCCCTTTGGATTTCTTCGTGCTGTTTGCAGTGTTTTAATTGCTTTATGGAATAATTTATCTACTAATATCAACGCCTGAAGATATTGCTAGGAATAGCTCCCTGAGCTGTATTTAAGACGACAGTAATATAGATGCAAATAATAGTCATTATGGACATAAAAATCAGTTAATAACACATTCCATGTTGGATGGATAATGACTGACAATTACTGTCTATCTACTGTTTGCAGAACTATGTGAAATGTGCTGGTGATCTTGATTCAGTTGGCCACATCAACAGAGCTGTCAGCGTTGCAAGCTTTGGCCACCATAGAAACTGCTGCCTAAATTGAGTTAAAACAAAGCTCACTGCTGGAATTGGTCACTGCAGGCCAGTGCTGATGGTTGTTGATAAGACCATGTTGGGAGGTTGGTGCCAGTTCTGCTCAAGCTGAACCTTTTTGTGAATTCACAAAGGAATATAGTCACCAGGGCTGTCATTCACACACTTTTCTGTAGCTCTAACTTGACTAAACATTAAGAGAGAGAAAAAAAACCAACAGATTTCTGACAGAGCATCAATGCTCTTCTTTCATAACCATGTGGGAGCAAGGTGACTTGTCACAAGAAAGACTTCTGGCAGTGTAGCTGAATCATTGACCTTGTAGACTTAAGCGCCTGGAGTATGCAATATAAGCTGGGGTATGTAGTAACCTGCAACGCTCCCTGTAGGAAAAACTTATTTATATGTTTTGGGCAAAGTTCTCTTTTTAATTCACACTGTGTGCTGAATCACTGATATCTCTGGTTGCATAGGATCTGAATCCCCACAGAATATGTGCAAATATACATCGTGCTGTTTTTTAATTTGAATTTTTCTGTCTCACTAGGTTCTGCATGAGCACCCTGCTCCAAATGTTAAAAGAACATAAGTATTAGATATTACATTTTTTTCTCTCTCAAGTGGAGCTGAACTACAAAGTTACAATTTTACACTGTTCCTTTCCTTTTTTTCCCCCAATATTGTCAAGATTTATCGATGAAATGTCAACACTAGGAAAAAGTACACAGTATTAACTGTCGTCTTGTACTCAGCAACCTCAACCATTCTGTAATACTATGATACGCATACAGGGTAGCTGCCATTCCCCCTAGTCCTTGTGGGGTGCAGACTAGCATGGTTGAGTTATGTTTGGAGGAATAACATGTAACACAGCTGGGCAAAGCTGGAGATGAAGGCTGCTTCACAGCAAAGCTGTAGCAGTAGTCAGGGACATATGGGGCTCTTTGGGCCAAAAGATAATGGAGTTGTTGGCCTGGAACTGGCACCGGGTCTCACTGCCCCCACACTCTGCTCTTGCCCTGGGCCCTGGCAGAGAGAAAGACAGAAGGGACATGTGGCCAGCAGGGCAGCCTCTGTGCTGGGGAGTGCACAGCACTTCCCTGCCCCAGCACCAGTGAGGGGGACTGAGCCAGAACCTTGTCTTACTGCTTTTGTGCTTTCTCCTCCCTTGGGAACCTCTGCCTAAAGCTAAACCTGTGACTTTGACATGGTACTTTTGAGTAGGGTTCATGTCAGATGCACATTAAAAAGAACAGAAAAGTGTGCAAACTTTAAGTGTGCATGGCCTTTAAATAATGTAGCATCTGTTTTTACCACCATGATCACTACTAAACATCCCAATTCAAATCACTCACATCTTCAGCTGCTGAACTATGACTTAGGTCATGTTTAAGTTTCTCCTTCTGTATTTTAATGTATAAAACTTAAACTTCAGGTTAACCAAACTCATCTAAATATTCTATTATTTGAAAATACATCTTTAGAAAACTGGTGCCTCCTCAGACAACCTATGGTTATTTTCCTGTCTGAAGACTTTGTGGAAATCCCAGAAGCCTCTCAGTTAATGGAAAGGAAAGGAAGAAAGAGGTGAAACAGCTGGTGAAAGAGAGGGAGCATAGCAAAAGAGTTACTGGAAGAAAGCAAAGAAAACCTGCAGAAAAGGCCCTTGGGGTCCTGGTGGACACCAAGTTGACCATGAGCCAGCAACATGCTCCTGCGGCAGAGAAGGCTAACAGTATCCTGGACTGCATTAGAGGAGTGTTGCCAGCAGGTGGAGGGAGATGATCCTGCTGCTCTGCCGAGCACTGGTGAGGCCACACCTACTGCGGCAGAGAAGGCTAACAGTATCCTGGACTGCATTAGAGGAGTGTTGCCAGCAGGTGGAGGGAGATGATCCTGCTGCTCTGCCGAGCACTGGTGAGGCCACACCTAGGGTGCTGTGTCCAGTTCTGGGCTCCTTAGTACGAGAGACATGGGCGTTCTGGAGAGAGTTCAACAAAGGGCAATTAAGATGATGAAGGGCCTGGAGCATCTTTCCTATGAGGAAAGGCTGAGAGAGCTGGGACTGTTTCGCCTGGAGAAGAGAAGGCTCAGGGGAATCTCATCAATGTCTATAAATACCTGAAGGGAGGGTGCAAAGAGGATGGAACCAAGCTCTTTTCAGTGATTGCCCAGTGACAGGACCAGAGGCAATGGGCACAAACTGGAACACAGGAGTTTCCCTCTGAACATCGGGAAATACTTTTTTCACTGTGAGGGTGACCAAGCACTGGCACTCGATGCCCAGAAAGGCTGTGGAGTCTCCATCCTTGGCGATACTCAAAAGCCGTCTGGACATCATCCTGGGCAACCAGCTCTAGGTAGCCCTGCCTGAATGGAGGGGTTGGACCCAATGACGTCCAGAGGTCATTTCTAACCTCGACCGTTCTGTGATTCTGGTAACCTGTCAGCACTTCTCTTAGATGGTTTACCTGACTTTCAGAAGCCATCAGTATGAACCCTTTTCCTTGCTGATTTAACAATGTTGCTAAAGAACTTTCCAGTTCACTTTTCAGAGCAGAGCTGTCTATGGCATGAAACACAGGAACAGCAACGTAGAGAGTGTCAGTAAATCTGTAGGCCTCATTTCTCTGGTGCACTTTTTTGTTGCTCTTCATAGAAAATAGCTTAGTCACAGTTTTCCATATTTTGGTTGTCAGTTTCCAAATTGCTTGGAGTTCTCATCTGTGCAAAGTGCTCTCAAGATTTTTGTCACCGCCTGCTTTTCTCAAAACTCTTGGGAACATCACACACTATTCTGATCACCATTCCATCACTTTTGTGAAATACCCACTTTGAATACACTTCACTTCTCAGATTATCATTTATAGGTGCTGATTTACTGGCACTTGTACAGTTATTTTTACCCTGTCATATTTTCACCTCAGTGGGACTTAGTATTTCCTTGCAAGTCTGCAGATCTCATTGCTCTGAGGAGTATTGCCAGATGAATATGTAGGGCTTGCTTATGTTTACAACAGAGTAACAACAGCTCTTTAAAAAGGGGAGCTCCACTAATTTATACATGCCAGCAGCACATAATATGACATACATTTTTTAATGAAATAAAGAATCTTATGTGTTAGAGTTACATGATTACTGTGACTAATATAACCTCCCCTTAAAATGTTCCTGGTTTTCCTTGTCGCAAATGAGGTACTAGTATAATAGTACTAGTGACTATAGTGTTTGAAAACCAGCTTCCAAGCAGGAGAATTTTCTTAAAATTGGTGTGAGCAGTATTGATAAGTAGCATCTACTTGGAAAGAGAGGTTGAAATTTTTTAGCTGTGTGAGTGAAATGAAAAGAGCTACTGCTTCCAACGATAGCACCTCTCCTTAATGCCATGTTAAACTTAACAGAAGTTTCTAAGTTGTCCTATGTGGGGTCCCACCCACAGGAGACAGTGCTCCACAAACTTCTCCTATGTGAGTCCTTCCCATTGGCTGCAGTTCTTCACAAACTGCTCCAGAGTGGGTCCCCCACAGGGTCACAGGTTCTGCCAGAAGACCTGCTCCAGCATGGGCTCCTCTTCATGGGGCCACAGTTCCTGCCAGGAGCCTGCTCCAGCATGGGCTCTCCATAGGGTCACAGCCTCCTTTGTGTACATCCACCTGCTCTGGCATGGGGTCCTCCATGGGCTGCAGAGTGGATATCTGCTCCACTGTGGACCTCCATGGCCTGCAGGGGGACAACCTGCATCACCACAGTCTTCACCATGGTCTTCAGCATGGGCTACAGGGGAATCTCTGCTCCGGTGCCCGGAGCACCTCCTCTCCCTCCTTCTTCACTGACCTTGGTGTCTGTCAAGTTGTTTCTCTTACATATTCTCACTCCTCTCTCCAGCTGCTGGTGCACAGCAGGTTTTTTCCCCTTCTTAAATATGTCATCACAGAGGCACTACCATAGTTGCTGATTAGTGCGGCTTTGGCCAGTGGTGGGTCCATCTTGGAACTGGCTGGCACTGGCTCTGTTGGACATGGGGGAAGCTTCTGGCACCTTCTCACAGAAGCCACCCCTGCAGCCCATCCCCGCCACCAAAACCTTGCCATGTAAACCCAATACACTCTCACACATCTCAAATAGAATGGCAGATGCTGGTTTTCTTCATGTTAGCACCAGGCTCTGATGTTTGCCTACAGGCTTGAGGTAGGTGCACCTTGCCAATCCTTGCTTTCCTTCAGAGGAATGGCTTCCTGACTGTGAAGAGAGAAGTGGTATGTCCCAGTGATGGTGAAAACCAGACATATCTGCCCTTAAAATAAAGAGAAAATGAATAAGAAGTTCAGTAAAGAAGTTGGTACTGGTAATAGTGGATACTTCAGCCTTGAAAATGGAACCAGTTCAGGCCAAGTCTCTAAGGCTGAAGCTAGAAAAGCATTGCTGACAGAGTCTGTGGCATCTCAGTTTATTCCTACTTTCTGTTCCTTTGTTTCTTCTTGGATTCAGAAGGCTCTTTTCCAAATGCCATGTAGGAAAACCGAGCTCCCAAATTGGGACTAAGAATATTACTGATGATGATATATATACTGATGATCAGGCGGATCATTTTTGTTAAAATTTTCTGTCTGTTCCAGAGCTGGATATGGATCTGGATTCCATACTGCTTGGATTTTTAATGGTAGTCCATGTACTGGGATGCTAGTTAATGCAGCTTTGTCAGCTAGAACTTGAATCCATTCCCTTGCTTGTCATGTAAGAAAATGAAGTTCTTCCTGATAGAGAGTTCTTTCTCTGTGCCTGATGTTAGGGGGAAATAGACCTTTGCAGGATGGAGAGGGCTAGAAGCTTGTAGGACTTGAATGGGGATATAAACAGAGGGAAGTGTTTTGAGGAATCTCACAGTGATGGAAATACAAAGTCACAGGGATTCTTCAGAGCATTCCAAAATCTTTTAACCTGACCCAAGAATAAGCTTGGGACAGAGGTTTCCCAGTTGTGTGTTGCTGTACTGGAAGCTTCATGTTGCTTTAGCAGAAGAGTCAAACTCTCTTCTTTGGAGAGGGGAGTAACCTTTTTTAGGTGGCAATCTTGTCCTGTTCCTTTCAATCTGTCTTGGCCCTAGTCTTGCCTCTCCCCTCATGTTGGTCCTTTGTTTCAAGTTCAGTTTGATTTCTTAACCAGCTGCACACACCACTCCTCAAGTTTCTCTTCAGGGGCACAGTCCTTGATGGTGTAAGTTCTAGTCCAATGCTCTGGACTCTTGAGCTCAGCTCTCCTCCTAATTTTCGTACCTTCTCCAGCATATCCTAGTTCTCTGCCAAGCCTATGACTCCTCAAAAAAAATCTCGCTTTTCTTCACTCTGTCCACCTCTTTACCTCAACGTATTTTCTCCCTCAGGTTTATTACCCAGTCTCCAACCCACTTCCAGCTTTCTGCTTTGCTGCTCCTACCCTTAATCAGTTTGTTCAACCACTGCCTTTTCTTTTTCCTGTACCCAGCCTCCTAATCACACTCATCTTTGTTGCCAGTGTCTGTTCTTTGCCTTTCAGAGTGTTTGAGTCTTGCTTCTCACCTGTTCCCAGCCCCACACACTGCCTGGCTGTGTTTTGGCTCTTTGCTCTATCTCAACTTTCTCTGTCTCTTGGTTCCAGTTGTCCCTTCTGCCACCTGGAGATCGTCTGCTTCTCAGTCATTGTCTCAACAGGTTTACCTCCTCCCTTCCAGACTCAAGGCTGTATCCATGAAAAGATTTGGTCAGTTCAACATTGTGTGGAAATAGCGCTTTTGTTGGCTGCCTGCCACCTCCAGTGTTATCTGTTGAGTCTCCTTATTCGATGCACAGGGAAGTCAAGTACCTCTAAATGGAGTCCGTAAGATGTGTATTGAGCACAAAGCTTTCGGTGTTAGCTGGTCATTAACAGGATATCAGTGGAGAAAGGATGAAGATGACATTTTCCAGGGTTAAAA
>VYXH01000348.1:642595-672634 GCA_013397275.1 Burhinus bistriatus
TTTGTTCAGTGCTCTTGTTAAGCTTGTTAAGCTGCGAACATTTTGGTGACTAAACAGTCTTTTTTCTGTTTCTAATGCTGAGTGATAGCTGTCTGAATATCTTGAGACTTGGGTACGTACCACTGTACTTAGCACTTGCGGTTGTTTTAAATCCAGCTTTCAGACACCTCTAGGTCTGAAAATTCAAGTTTCTTCTCTTGCCCACAGATAAATCACCCCATAATCTCATATTCCTTTTGCAGTTCCCTTTGCCTCTGGGTTTCTGCCCCCATCCTCAGCCAGCTCCTTCAAAGCCCTCACTGAGAGCGTGTCTGGATGCTGTTCCTGCTCTGTATGTGTGTACATGTGTGCCTTCCTTTTTTGCGGAAAATTATTCCGGGATGGGTGTTCCTGAACGCATACAGGCGATAGGCGTCTCAGCCTCTGCACGCACCTGAACAGAGACCAAACACAGCCCTCAGCAGCCAACCGCTGCCATTCCAAAAATGCATTTGCTCGGATGGGGTTAAAGCATGCCTGGGTACAGATGGATTGCATGAGAAAATATACTGCTAGGATCCCAGCCTCTGCTCAGGATCTTCAAACTGTAGTTCTTCGTGAACTTAAAACCTACACAAATTTGTGTGGCTTTTTCATAAAGGATGATTCTCGATACAGTGGCTGGCACCCCACCTTTCCCATCCTTGTCCACGTGAAATTCAACTCCCTACTTCAATGAACAAATTGCTAGAACTTTTGAGAAAACAAGATTATCTTTTTTTTTTTTTTTTTTTTTTTTTAAACATAGGCAAACCCAGCCTCAGCTAATTCTGACTATCCAGCTGAACTGCTTTTATTGAAATCTGTTCCTTTCCTTCTCTTGCGCTTCCTCCCTAGATTTCAAGCTGACATGATACTTGGCCTGGGAACAAAATCTAAGGGCAAACTACTGATACTTGGCACAAGACTATAAACAACTAAACCCAACATTTTATGTGGAAAGTGGTAAACTTGATAATAGGTGCTGCTAGTGCCATCTACCATAAGAAGGAAGCAATGCACCATAGAAGGAAATTGAATAAGGCCGATCTTGTTTTCTGCTACTGCCATGGAAATCAGTGGAATCCACAAGTCTCTAAAGCTCTTTATGGACCCTTTCTTCTGCTGAATCCTGCTATTGCTCTGATTTTACTACAGTGAGAGAGATCAAACAAAAAGACCAGTATTCTTGAGCCTGGGTCTTCTTGTGCTAATAGAAGAGTAGAGAATAGGCGCAAACCAGAATATCACATCAGTGCAATAGTGTAAGTCTCAAAGGGAAACAAGAAGAACGCTTTCGTTTCTAAAGCTGACTTACTCAATTTGATTGGATTACCAGAGAGGGAAAACTTTCCTGCGCTCATTCTGTAGCGTTCCTAGTTGGCTCTAAAAGATGCCCAGATAAAAGAACCGAAAGCTCAAATAGACGTCTATTGAATTTGAAATACCCTGAAGTGCATTCCTCTTCTACCCATTCTAAAATCTATACCTATTTACTTCTAGCTGAAAGTTAGCTTCAGTGTCTGATGCTGATAAAAGGTGTAAAATCGTTCTTGTAAATTAGAAATACTAAAATCTGGCAGCTTGCTCCATAAAGAATTATATTGCACAGACGTGCATCCATCTGTTCCCCGATGTGTATTTAAAAATGGGCAATGCCACAAAAGCTAAATCCTGACTGAAGCAATTGAAAAGCACTGCATTTTCTGGTTCCTGGGAGTCAGAAGAAATGAGAGCCATACTGAAGCACAGACTCAGCTGGTTAGCAGGAGGGCTCTGGTGGAGCCTTTTGCAGCACTGTAGGAAGGATATGCTGCTGGCATGGGGCAATCTATACCCTTGATCTGTCCTTAGATGCTGGCAATGAATTCAGACTGTGGGCTGAATCTTCAGTTTTACTACAGCATTGAACTCCGAACTGTGTTATCCCTTATCACACCTGGAGATAGTCATGCAACGTAACCGTTCATCTCCAATACAAGCTTGATTTTATTTCCCATCAAAGTTCTTGGCCAAGATCCCTTGATTTCAGTGGTCACACAGTTGACTATACAGATTAAAATCCCAGACTATCAGGATTTGATTTTCCTGTTAAATGTCCGTCTGCTCATTGTGAGAGCATTGTGGGATGCAGGCTTTTTTATAGGGGAGAAATAAAGAATAATTTAGCCTGTTCTGAAGTTCTGATATAAAATATGGTGGAAACAATGTGTGCATTGTGTTCCTTGATCAGTGGCAGGGCTTGTTTTCTCATACTGTAGTAAACCATGCTAATTAAGAGCTTCTGATCTTTTTCCTAATGACTTTCAGAATTAGTTGCAAACCAATTAATTGGGAAAGGAGGTGGAACAGAATGTGTTTTTTTTGGACTGGGCTGAATGTGGTTATTGACACAGGCTGTTAGCCCCACATTTTATAGACTGAAGCACCCTTCCTGTGGCATCCCTTTGAGTACATCTGATTTTGCCTTTAAAAAAAATTCAGCCAACTACTAAACCTCATATTCAGAGATAAATTAGTTACCTAACTTGAATAATTAAAAAAAAAAAAAAAAAAAAAAAGGCAGGAATTTGTGATTTTCAGGGGCAGATTGAATTGTAAGGAAACTCTTATTTTCACATGGAGTGNTACCTGACTTGAATAATTAAAAAAAAAAAAAAAAGAAAAAGGCAGGAATTTGTGATTTTCAGGGGCAGATTGAATTGTAAGGAAACTCTTATTTTCACATGGAGTGAACAACAGTATTGATACTCAAAGGATTTTATTTGGATAATATTTGCACATCTCTCTTGCTCAATGTGTCAACTGTATTGAAGTGGCCCCCTTTTCTGAAGCTTATATAAAATGTGCTTTCTGGTAGTCAAAATTCGGATGTTTTACCAGTCTTGGCTTAAAAAAAAGTATATCATAAATTTACATGAGTTATAAATTATTTAAATTACTTATAAATGCCTATTAAAAACCTCTGTATACTTTGTTTTCATTTTAAAATACTTGGCTTGATTCTGAAGTAGCTTAAGGCCTTCATGAATTAAAGTGTTTTTCAATTATAGTGGATACAAAGAGTAAGTTTTGTAGCTGAAATTATGAAGCTTCAATCTATGAGATATTTTGATGTAAAAAACATGAATAAGTATTCCCTGATGATGTGAGGGGCTATAATTTGAATTTAAAATATACACAATGCAAAGTGTTGTTAATATTCTTATCCCTGCTTAATTAGAAATCAGTTTTGTAAACGCTTATATATATGCCTAAGTATGAATTCCCATGGACCTAATTCTGTGTTTGAATTCAAGCATGCATAGAGTCTTTACAGGGTTTGGGAAAACAACCTGGTGGATGTATATGTATTCTTATTTTGTTGCTTTGGATTTCTTTTCTGACACAATTCCACGAGAGGGCAGTACACAGCCAGAGTAACGGCAGATGCATTTTATTGCAGGTTTCTTCAAACACCACCCAAACAATCAGAAAGAATAAGGAGGTTGGTCCCCAACACTGGTCATGTACGGTATTAAAAAAAAAAAAAAAGATTTTGAGTCAAGTCTGCAAA
The DNA here is from genome assembly GCA_013397275.1 of Burhinus bistriatus. NCBI lineage: Eukaryota > Metazoa > Chordata > Aves > Charadriiformes > Burhinidae > Burhinus > Burhinus bistriatus. Next base: position 646,170 of record VYXH01000348.1, read on the forward strand.
ATTTATGATATTTAGTGTAATTTTAGGTGAACTTTGTTTTCTGACATTGGAATCTGTTGTTATACTTGGTTTCTGTATTTCACAACTACAAGTTCTGTATATTTATTGAAAAGAGGAAGCAAGATGGATTTAGAAAATAATCATAATATTAAAGGTGCTATGGCCATAAGGGAAAAAAGCAAATACAGTGAAATAAAACCTGTGAAAATTAGCAATAATGAATTATCACAACAAACCAAACAGCTGTTTCAAGGCTTGAAATCGCATTGGGGAACTGAGAAGTGCCTCCACTACGTATAGTTTTCTACTAGGGCAATGACATTTTTAACACAGTCAGATTGTCTCATCCTATTAAAAAAACCATTAATTCAAATATTCTTGCAGTAACTGGAATGACTAAACTATTTAAATCTGATTAGAATTTCTCATTTACACCCAAAGGCTTGGTATGCTATGTTTCCAATTGCAGCATTTCATTAATCAGTGATTAAATCACCTGTGCTTGTGACAATAGTACATTGGCTTTGCAATGTTGTGGTGATGAAAAGGATGCACCCGATGTACGATGAAAATTCAGCATACCTTTGTGACTGATTTATTTAATTCTGAGTATTAAAGGAGTGACATTTGTCTTCCCTAATAGAAGTTGACTTTATGAATATTACCTAGTTAATGAGCTAATGAAACTAAACAAAGATTTAAGCCAAAATGGCAAGTGGTCCTTTAAGCATTTCGCAGACATAGCAGGTATTTTTGTGTGCCCCACTCACTTTTCTTTCCCATGGTAGAAGATGCCATACCTCATTTGTCACACATTAGGCTTGAAGTTTACCTTCAGTGAGAACAAGTGTGGAAAAGTTTCTATAGATACCTACCAGAGGTTCCTAACCGTAGCCTTTCTGACAACCTCTGTCTGTCCCCTGACCATGATGTGGCTGCCTTATGCAGCAGGCATTTTAACCTGGGTGCTGGTCTCCTGTCTGCAAATCCCCGAATAGGCGCAATGACTGCATTAAGTGTCCAGTGTAGGGCAAGCTGCAATGTGGCCCCGGTTGTTTACATGTTCAGTGCATAGAGGTAAGCAGTGTTTATTCTCTATGGCTACTTCTGGTGCACCACAATTTGAGTTTTAGTACAGAATACAGTGACTTGTACGGGCAGGACTTCAAATTCATTCTCCCCAGGGGCCAGATACAGGGAGTTCTGGGTGCAGGACTTCAGCCTTTCCTGTTTTCACACTTTGATTATTCTGTTAGAAGGTTTAATTTATCTTTGGATTTGAGCTCTGCTCAGCCCTGAGAGCAGCAGTGATAAAGATCCCACGTTGCAGCTTGCGGATGGAGAAACAACTCCGTTTCTTTCCCTCCCTGCAGGGATGTGGTTTTGTGTCCCACTGAGCTTGCTTGTGTCTTCTTCTAGCCCAGGACCCAGCCAAATGCATGGGTACATGTGCGTGTGCTTGTGGATAAATACACACCAAAGCACACACATGCATTCATACAATGTCCTATTCCCTCTCTGTACTTTGTTTTGCGTGAAGAAGGATGGGTGTTCAGACGGAGGGGCTGTGAGCACATGAAGTGTGCATGCACACAGACCCATGTTTGGCCTCACTGGGATGAAAAGAGGTGAATAGAAGTCAAATTGACTGGTAGAAATAAGGAGTGTGTTCTGTTTGAGAAAGGATTGAATGAAAAGGCTAGAAAGGAGTAAAAAGCCATAGAAAGTTGCTGAGTGCAACTGAACAAGTAGGTGGGGGAAAAATTAGCTACATGTTTCTGCAAAAAGATTTACTTAATGCCAGTTCATGCATGATATATTTAATGGTACACAGTTACAGGAAAGGAGAAGGGATGGCGGAAGAAGAATTTTTGTTAGTTGCATGTGAAGTCCCTGAGGAGACCTGTGTGCTCTCTGCAATAGGATGGACAGCAGCTGTGAGAGTTGGAGCCTTCAGGATGAGTATGTTAAAGTTGCGGAAAGAAATGTAAATCCCTTTCAGAAGTATATTGTTCCTCTGTAAAAACTACAGCAACAGCCAGACAAATGTTCTAGGGGAAACAGACTGAAGGATGCCCATAGTGATCCTGACCAAAAGACCATTGTACATCGATGCATTAGTGACCCACAAAACAGTCAACCTGAGCTGGCCCCGGGCTGGTTTGTGCTGTGCTCCACATGCAGCTTTGTCTTCAGGCTGGTGCTCTGCTGCAGGAGTCCCTTTGGCTTTGGGACAGATGCAGCCAGCTCATTGTAAAAGGAGAGCCTGCGGGCAGCTCCCACTAGGTACAGGCGATTACACCACCTGTGTGGCCTTGCCTTTATCTAAAAGAGCAGCAAGAAGTTCTCATGCGAACATCCTTTCTGTTTGAGAGTAGAAATGATGAATACAGTTGTTTTCTTGCAATAAAATCCTATAATGCCTCAAATGACCAAAAAGTCTACGGATGGGGTCTGCATGATGTGCTACACATGGATCAGAGGCTCATTTAATGCCACACCACTTGGAGTTCCCAGCATCTAAACGGATGTAAGATTACCTTTATTTTTCTCTCCTCATAGTGTTATCTCTAATAAATAGCATTTTAAATTATACTTTATGGAGTCTGAGTGCCTTTCATACTGGGATCATAACAGACCAGCAACTCTTGGTGCAAGACGAGGTGTCAGGTGATAGGCTGTATATTATCTGGATTTTCTGAATTATATCCTCAGCCTCAGCGAAATGAGTGCCAAAATTTATTGAGAAAGGCATGACTGGACTCTTTGACAACTCTTTGGTGCTCTTATTGCAGAATGATGTTGCTCCACAATGCTAGGTTAATTTTTTTCTTTTTTTCCCAGTTGGTGACAGACCTGAAGACATAAATGTTAGGACTCCTAGACATCATGAGCAGAGAAGGAAGCGTTTAGCTCCAGATTGCCTTTTTCAGTCACGAGAGGACTGCATAGGGCTTGAGGTCAGCATAAAACTGTGACTTGATCCTGTGAACTACTTTTGCAATTTTTCCCTTGAAATGGTCTCCTTTAATAAGAACAAGATTGTCTGAAATCTTCGACAGAATTAATTGAAATTGTGAAAGAATGAGTGTCCATATAAAAAAATAATAGTAAGTTTTCCTTTGATTTTTTTGACCAAAAAGGTAACAGTATTCTTGTAGATGAGAATCTGACTTTTATAACTTCTTTGAAGGTTTTTATATTAATAATTCTGATCATTTTATATTTTCCTGATGTTCCAAGATTACAGTTTTAATTCACTTTAATCTGTGTATGAATAATTGATCAGTAGCTTTTATATGGTGTCAGTCCAGTAGAACTACCCAATGTACCCAAGCTTTTTACATGAAAGATGAGCAGTTCTGCCAAGAGAAGATGATTAATCAAAAGAAATTGTAAATTATGTACGACGCACACTTTTTCCTTTTCCTCAATAACTATGCAAGTGACATTAAGTGACATTTTTATCGTTAAAGGAGAAATAAGTTAATATAAGAAATCCTGATGAGAATCAGATAAAAATAAAAGTGAAAGTAGGATATTGTATTGTTTGATATGTCTAGTTTAGGCTACAGACTGTTGATAGAAGTCATTCTCCCAATCATTATTGGCAGCACAAGTAGAACAGATGGAACACGTTCCAGAAGAAAAAAATTTTTTCTGAGTCATTCCTATTTGAAGTGAGTAAAGAAATTAGTATCTGGGGGTGAATGTGTTGAGGTGGCAGTGTTGCTTTTATCAGGGTTTCTGTATGTGGAAGAGATACATTAAGCAAGGCAAAAGAACAGAAAAATAACCAGAGGAAACCAAGGCAGATCCTATGCTTGTAGACTCAGGAGCAAGGACAGGAGAGGAGTGAGACCATAGCCTCATGATGCCATAGTCTTAATAACTGTTGCATCCATGACTGCCAAGGCTGTCATGAAGCCATGGCTGAAGAAAAAGAGAATATATTTGGTTAGACTAGCTGATAAGGCTGGAAAAAATCAATAACCTTTTTTATTTAGGCACACTGAGCTTTTTTCAGCTGTCTTGTTCTGTGGTCAAAGGAATGGCACCTCTAGTTAAAAACGTAAAACCTTAATTACAGCAGTGAACTATTATGTCCATTCACTTCTACGTACAGAGTAATGTAAGCGAGGAATTTTACTTAGGGGCCCTTGTACTAAATGGTACAAGTTTTGTTTTGTTTTGCTTTGTTTTGTTTTGTTTTGTTTTTCTCAAGGAGGAAGACCCTTCCCTTCAGATTTATAACACTAATCATTCCTATAGCAGCTATGTGCGAAAGGGTGATTTTTATCTCCTGGATGGAGCTGCCTTTCCAGCTATACAGATACCTGTGTGTGCCTTTCTGGGCACCAGGAGTGTAGCTTTCTGTTGTTGGCTCTGGAAGTGAATAGTGTTTTAAAACTGCATGACAAATCAAACCGAGTGTTATTTTTGTGGTTTGTGATGTAAATTTAAACCCTTTTCACTTGAGATGTTGGACTGAAAGAAGTACTGAAGTCATAAATCTATATAAGGACCTCAGGTGACGCAGTATCATATGGTTACAGATGCATGTAATGGCCATAAAGTACCCGAGTTTGCTAGTGCTGGTAGATGCACAGTCTGGAGATTTATGTCTTATTGGATAAGCTCTGATAATTTTGTTGGTGTAATGGGTGAATGACAGTTACAGGATGTGAAGGTAAAAAAAGTTCTTAATGTGGTTAACAAAGAACTTGGTGAATACATTGCATTCTCCATGTTTATAGATACGCACAATAGTTGGTTAGTTGAGTAGTATCCTTTCCCAAAAGCACACAAATTCCAGAGTTGTCCTTTTAATGTTAGCGGCTAGTAATTCAGCACATGGAAGAATAGCCCACTTGGTTAGATATGAATCTGCGTTGTTTCATAATTTTCCAGGACTTCATTTCAGAATACTAGGAAAAGTAGTTCAAAGGAAAAAGGTTGATAAAAACTTATGCACAGAGAGTAGAATGCCATCCTTTGCCAAGAAATGTTGATTTCATTATTCTTATACACAGTCTTACGAGTGAGGAGACTAACTTGAAAGTATGCAAAAATGAACTAATTGGCCATGTTCTTTCTCTTTCTTTGACACCTTTGAAATAAGTAAAGAGTACATGTTGAAAGGGATGATTAAAACATATTAAATATAGTGAACACCTGCAATGAAAATTAGTTTTGTTATAGGTTGTTTGGCCTTTCCTGTTTTCATTGGTTTCTTTCCCTTCCTTGGAGTTTTCTCCTTCTTTTTCTTGATGAGTTATTTTACCGAAAGATGACTTACACTGCTATTTTCTCTTACTTGCAATTTTAAGCAGGAAAAAACAAACCTAGCTAATAAAATGCTTATAAGATATAGGGTAATCAAAACTACTGGAGAATCACGTAATTTTCTCTTTCATTAGTGATGGAGAATCACATACTTGCCAGCCCTCCCTCTCAATCTTTTTAGACTTTCCAGAAGAGAAATATTATCTTGATTTTTTTCCTTGAGATGCTGTACCAGAAAACATATATTAAAATGTTTTTGAGTGCTTTCAGAATTATCAGTATGTCTTTGCTTTGCATAAGAACACAGTTAGCCAGCTGAGCTATACAATCAGAAAAATATCTTACTGTAAATGAATTGTTTTGAACGTATGTCTTACTCTGTTACTAATTATGTATCTGCTTAACTTTATTGATGTGAGTAGTACTTTCTAAAATCAGTAGTGCTACTATTTGAGGTAGAGATAAAACTGTATGGATGCCCAAAATCAGAGCATTTGTCTCCAGGTGTCCTCTGAACCAAAGGCAAAACAGGGCAGTTTAAAACCCTAGAAAGAGAAGTTCATTCCTCCAGCTCAGCCTGAAAGCACACTTCAAAAGACAATGTTGCATGGCATAACACTATAATATCTGAACAGTCAAGAACTAGAAAGATGGCCTCTGCAAATTGAAGTGTTGGGAGAAACTTTTTATTTAACTAAATCTCTGGGGTTTTTTAAACTTAAGAATGCCCTTGAACTATACAAGTACGATTTGGATTTTTTCCATCAGTGGATACACTGGACAATAAAAAATAAATGAAATGAGATATTGTGAAACTTGTTGTGGTGGATTGACCCTGGCTGGCAGGCAAGCCCCCACCCCAGTCACTCGCTTACTTTGCCCCCCAGCAAGATGGGAGAGAAAATCAGAAAGGCAAAGGCGAGAAGACGACTCCTGTATTGAGATAAAGACGGTTTAATAGCTGAAGGGGGGGGCGGAAAGAAGAAAAGAAAACAAGTGATGCAAAAGCATTCACTCATCACACAGACTGATGCCCAGCCAGTCCCTGTGCAACAGCTACTTTGGAAAAACTCCCCGTCAGTTTTGTTGCTGAGCATGACATTATCTTGATATTAGAGGGGTTGGACTAGATGACCTTTAAAGGTCCCTTCCAACCCAAACTATTCTATGATTCTATCTGGTAAAGGAATATCTCTTTGCTCAGTCGGGGTCAGCTGTCCTGGCTGTGTCCTCTCCTGGCCTCTTGCCCACCCCCCCAGACTGCTTGCTGAGGGGCAGAGTGAGAAACAGAGAAAGCCTTGATGCTGTGCAAGCACTGTTCAGCAATAACGAAAGCATTGGTTTGTTATCAACATTTTTTTGGTCACCAATGTAAAACGCAGCACCATACGGGCTGCTGTGATGAAAATTAACTCCATCCCAGCCAGACCCAGTACACCTGTAAAAGCTGACACAGCTGTCAACACTGTGGCTGTCCTGCATTTCCATGCTTAATAAGGACTCTATGGCTGAGCTATTTAAAAAGAAAATAAATGAGAGAAGAAGATGTGAGCTCATGCTTTTATTTTGCATTTATATTGAAAACTTGACTGTTAGCTGTAATGAAGAGTATGGACTTAGAGACTTAATTCAAGATCACAGATAAAAATCCATACTCTAGTGAATATGGAAGAATATGGCAAATTATATTTGGGCAGTTTTAATTTCTTATCTGCATGTCTATTCTTATTTGCTCTTCAGCTGTTGGTGCTCTCAATTTGTGTTCATACACAACTCGGAGAGGTTGTTTTTGTAAGAGAATGTCAAAAAATGCTTATTTATTATTTAGGTATTTAAATGTTTTAGTCATCAGTTTGGAAATATAACCAAAACAAACACATTTTTAGAATAGATGGTTCATTTCCCAGACTAGACAGCACTGGAAGATCTATAAATACACTGGATGTGTCTGTTCCTCTACTGGGAAATCAAATAATGTTAAAATACATGTTGAAGAGCTGTGATGATTGATATCTAAAATGTTGTGGGTTAAGTTCCTACACCATGTAAATCAGTCTGGAAGCTACAAAAAATGTGATCAAACAGCATCTGATACATAGCTAATGACCAGAGAGAGGCACCATCACCACTTCACTTGTTTTATTACTTAAGATGCTCTTAAATGTTATTCTGCCCTAATTACAGTTGCTACGACAATATTATAATATTGGCAGTGGATCATCTACATTTAAGACATATTTTCCAGTGGCATATCAATGAGCTCTTGTTCCTTCAGCTGTGTTCCACAAAATGACTCAACTTGTTCTATGATTTACTCAAATGTTCCTCATGAACATTTTTCATAGTTCTCATATATTTTTAGTTTTGTGCTGGTGATCATGACAACTGTTTCTGCTTCAGAGTTACTCTTTTGTCACTCTCTGGTACCACATTAGAATCTCTGAGCTTCTGCTTTTTTCCAGACATTTTTTGCACACAAGGGAGTCATATTTAAATCTTTCAATAAGCATAAAAATAATTGCATTATCAGAAGTGCTGTTTACCCGTTAGCTGATAAATGGCCAGGGGGAAATAAAAAATAGGCCATATAGTGATGGAATGGTACTCAGTCAGAGAGAAAAATTCTTCTGCTATCCACCATATGAAAACTTCTTTACCGTGAGGGTGACCAAGCACAGGCACACGTTGCCCAGGGATGTTGTGGAGTCTCCATCCTTGAAGATAATCAAAAGCTGTCTAGACATGGTCCTGGACAACCAGCTCTAGGTGGCCCTGCCTGAGTGGAGGTGGGTGGACCAGATGACCTCCAGAAGTCCCTTCCCACTTCAGCCATTACGTGATTCTGTGAGAGAAAACGTATTTCCCTTGACACACAACCCAAACAAGCCAAATAAAAAACTCCATCAAAACAAAATCAAGTGTATTCAGCATAACTCTGTGATAATACAGATCACACTTTTATAACATTACAATATAGACCAATTTATATAGTTTTAAATTACATAACACTGTTCAGTGCTGGAGTTGAATTTCGCTTCTCCCATAGAAATATCCTCAGGATATGTAAATGTGAGTTACAAAGGTAAAATGCATGGCCAAATCTCTGGAACCCTAAGATGACTGCAAAAATTTATCTTGATAATGCCTTAAAAACCCCACAACTATTGATCTTAATAAATACTCTATGGTTATGGTCTCACAAGGTATATATTTTCATTTCTTCTGTCCTGAAGGCAGTGACTCTAAACACTTAGAGAAATGCTTAAAATTTAACTCCAGTGATGTTAACTAAATATTCAAGGATATATTTAATACTTAATGTATTTAGAAAACTACTTACACATATTGTGATGGGCGGATGAAAGATATACATCTAACTAAAAGCACTCTCATTGACTTCACTGTGCTTGGAAGAAGGGTTGTGTGACTGGGCCCCTACTGACTTCAAAGAATCATGTTTGGGTAGATTAAACAAATGTTGATTTAGAGGTTGTATGCTTCTTTCTTTAGTATGTTTTAAGTTATTTTTATCTTCTTGGAATAAGTATTTTAAATCAGAATTGAGATCTGGTGGATGAGCTGTGTCTGTATTGAGTGATACTCCTGTTTTCTCCCATTTTCTGTGCATGAAAACAACAGTAGTATGCAGGACAGCCGCAGCACAGCACTTAAGGGAAAAATCTTCATTTGACAAGTAGCACATTTGCCTTTGTTTATAAAAACAATGTACAATTACATTTTTAGAGTGGGAAATTGTTTCCATTTTTAGCAGATGTATGACTAGCAGGGGGAGCAACAATTATGAAGGAAAAAAAGTATTTTCTGGAAGATTAGTTATGGTTAACAGCAAAACAGAGTCTTCAGGTGAAATTAGGCTGGGGAAAGGTTACAAAGAACAAGAAATTCTCAACTGCAAAGCAAAAAAGTTCTAGGAGACGAGCAGTCATATAATGAACCTTTCAACTCAAGCAGTCTTTCCTGTGTTGTTCATTACTTTAAGCTCCTAAACAGTTTCTAAGTTAATTGCTTTAATCTGGACTAGTGCTGCTAAGCACACACAGATTACTTAGGGCAGAATAAAAAGACAGAAGCGATTGCTTTTCAAGAAAACATGGACCTGCACATGGGAAACACATTGCCGTGTTTTCACTAATGTACTCTCAAAACATCACTAACGTTTTCATACTACAGGAACAACAATACAGAAGGCAACGGAGACAAAGTCTGCAGTCAGGTCCAGTGGCTGCCAGACAGGGCCATGGTGATGGGCCGGGGCCAGGCTGGGACATGGGCCTGCAGCTGGGGTCAGGATCAGGCCTAGAGAAGGGAACCATGGTCAGACATGGCTGGGCACAGCTGTGGGGCTGGGGCTGGGCGGGGACATCAGCCCATGGATGGGCCCAGCTTGATGGGGACCATGGCTGGGGAGGGCAGGGCTGTGGGGACCTGGAGACCAGCCCTGCTGCAGCGTCAATGGGGCAGGGGCTGATGGCCCCTGGGGGCTGATATGGCCTCCTGGGCCATGGGCAGGGTGGGGGAGCCCTGGGGAACTGAAACGGCCTCCTGGGCCATGGGCAGGGTGAGGGGATCCCCGGGGAGGCACGGCAAGGCTGTTAGGGCTGGTAAGTGCCCTCAGAGCCCTGACAAAGTATGTGTGTCTTGACAGAAAATGCATCTGGTTTTAGTACTCTTAACCTGAAGTTGGTGTCTGTGAATTTTTGAAGATTTAGATGGCAAAGCAGGGTCATCATTATGAACTCGTACAAAGGCAATCACACAGAATCACAGAACAGCTGAGGTGGCAAGGGAATTCTGGAGGTCTTCAGGTCCGCCCCCCTCACCTGGACAGGGCCACCCAGAGCTGGCTGCCCAGGACCACGTCCAGATGTCTAATCCCTGACAGAGGATCCTATACTTCTTTTCCTACCTCCAAAGAAGAAAGAAAATTGGACGGGGTTTTGTCTCACCTTGGGTATCCTGAGTTCAATAAAGTAACTCATCATGCTCTTTCCAAGCAGTGAGACAGCCCTTTGACTGCATTTCAGACATTTCCTTATTTTGGTCACTGTCTCCAATCGAGATAGATCAGATTATTGATTTCCTGCTGTATACATAATGGGTTTTTCTCTGTGGAATAGGTTATATCCCACATATATTTTTGTTCTTTAAATCCTCAACACAGCTGTTCTTACTATGCATGTGCAATTTTAAGGGGAGACACCAGATATTGTACTTTCATAGCGAAGTTGCTTCAGAAAAAGGTTTTTCTCTCGTTGCTCTAGATTGGGGAATGGTTCAGTTAGATGACATACTGGTAGATCACACAGCAGCTTTGTTGTATTTAGTTGTTGAGATGCTGGGCCAAAAGCTGAGCAGAAGCTGTAGGGTTTGGGTTGCAGAAGTGCTGCAGTTAACAGAATTAAATTCTAGGTGAGAATCAGAGCAAGTATATTTAGGTTTTGGTGGTTTGCTGATGTTGTCTTAGTGATTCTGCTTTCTCTTGTGGGTGACAGAGAAAACAGGGAGGATCAGAACAGTGAAGCAGATATAACCTGGAGCAATAGCCCTGCTCCAGCTCTGCAGAGCTAAATGCAGGATGGGCCACACTAGCTGACATAGCAGCGCAGGGGTGAAACAAGACAGATAAGAAAGCGACTTTTACACACTTGAATAATAACCTGAGACTAAATTCCACACATGACTTAACATGCAGAAAATGTTTCCTGACTAGAGAGACTGGTGTACTTGGCTATTGTTTGGTATCAGGGGCACTGCTGGTGGCATAGACTTGTGGTGGGATTTTTAGTTGTTAGGACGCTGGTGCTGTTTGGGTGCAGGTCAAGGGAAGTTTTGAGGGTCTGTAGGGGTGAGACTCCAAAGCCTCTGGGGGTAGGTGCTGCATGTGTGGATGTGGGGAGAAGTGTCAAGGGGGGGCTTGAGGGGTGGTAGGGTACGGTTGTGCAGGAGTCAAAGGGCAGTCATGCGCAAGACAGACTCCAGTTGGAGAATTTATTGCCAATTGACATAAACATTTAATTACTGATTTGGGTATTGAGAAAGAAGACAAACATTGAAAGACTTGGGGAAAACATCTTTCCTTCACTTTTCCAAGGCTTAACTTCACTCCAGACACCTCTGCTTCCATCTTCCTTTTCTTCACTCCTCTTGCTATTGCTGCGGGTTACTTCCAGTCCCTTTTGTGAGGTGATGGGTGGCACAGGCAGGTGGGGTCTGTGTGTAACAGTTTCCTCGTGCTGCTTCTTTCTTCTTACGTTTTTCCTCTGCTCTGTGCTGGTCTTATTCATGGGGCTGCAGTACATTGTTGGCTCATGTTAATCTTGTCCATCAGAACCCCTAGGTCCTTCTCTGCAAAGGTGCTTTCTGGCTGGTCAGCTGTCAATGCATGCTGATGCATGGAGTTATTCTTCCCTGGTGCAGGACTTCACATTCCCTTTTGTTGAAGTTCATGGGTTCTTCTCTGCCTTTTTGTCCAGCCTGTTGATGTCCCTCTGAATGGCAGCACAATGATCTGCTGTATCAGCCACTCCTCCTGGTTTTATGTCATATGTGAACGTGCTGAGGATGCACTCAGTCCCATCATCCAGATCATTAATGAAGTGGCTGAACAGTATTAGACCCAGTATCAGCCCCTGGGTATACCCTTAGTAACTTGCCTCCACCCAGACTTTGTGCCAGTGATCAAAACCCTCTGAGCCTGGCAGTTCACAGAATCACAGAATGGCTGAGGTACAAAGGGACCTCTGGAGGTCATCTGGTCCAACCCCCTGCTCAAGCAGGGCCACCTAGAGCCAGTTGCCCAGGACCACGTCCAGAAGACTTTTGAATATCTCCAAGGAGAGAGATTCCACAACCTCCCTGGGCATTGTGTGCCAGTGCCTGGTCACCCTGACACTGAAAAAGTATTTCCTGATGTTCAGAGGGAACCCGCTGTGTTTCACTTTGTGCCCATTGCCTCTGGTCCTGTCACTGGGCACCACTAAAAAAAGAGCCTGGCTCCCTCTTCTTTACAATCTCCCTTCAGGTACGCATATACATTGATGAGGGCAGATAGAGCTCAGAGGGTTGTGATTAGCGGCACAGAGTCTAGTTGGAGGTCTGTGACAAGTGGTGTTCCGCAGCGGTCAGTACTGGGTCCAGTCCTGTTCAACATATTCATCAATGACCTGGATGAAGGGATAGAGTGTACCATCAGCAAATTTGCTGATGACACAAAACTGGGAGGGGTGGCTGACACACTGCAAGGCTGTGCTGCCATTCAGCATGACCTGGACAGGCTGGAGAGTTGGGCAGAGAGAAACCTCATGAAGTTCAACAAGGGCAAGTGTAAGGTACTACACCTGGGGAGGAATAACCCCATGCACCAGTACACGTTAGGGGTTGACCTGCTGGAAAGCAGCTCTGTGGAAAGGGACCTGGGAGTCCTGGTGGACAAGAGGGTGACCATGAGCCAGCAATGTGCCCTTGTGGTCAAGAAGGCCAGTGGCATCCTGGGGTGCATCAAGAAGAGTGTGGCAAGCAGGTTGAGGGAGGTTATCCTCCCCCTCTACTCTGCCCTGATGAGGCCACACCTGGAGTACTGTGTCCAGTTCTGGGCTCTGTGGTTCAAGAAGGACAGGGAACTGCTGGAGAGGGTACAGCAGAGGGCTACAAAGATGATTAGGGGGCTGGAACATCTTTGTTATGAGGAAAGGCTGAGGGGCTTGGGTCTTTTTAGTCTGGAGAAGAGAAGACTGAGGGGGGATCTTATCAATGCTTATAAATCCTTCAAGGGAGGGTGCCAGGAGGATGGGACCAGTCTTTTTGCAGTGGTGCCCAGTGATAGGACAAGAGGTAACGGGCACAAACTTGAACGTAGGAAGTTCCATCTAAACATGAGGAGGAACTTCTTTACTTTGAGGGTGGCAGAGCACTGGAAGAGGCTGCCCAGAGAGGTGGTGGAGTCTCTGACTCTGGAGACATTCCAAACCCACCTGGATGCCATCCTGTGCAACCTGCTCTAGGTGCACCTGCTCTGGCAGGGGGGTTGGACTAGATGATCTCCAGAGGTCCCTTCCAACCCCTGTGATTCTGTGATTCTGTGATGAGATCTGCCCCGCCCCCTAACCCAAGCCTTCTCTTCTCTAGGCTACAGAGTATCAGCCTATGTTAAACAGTCCCAGATATATATAGTAATGATACTTGATAAATTTCCTGTATTACCAAATGTGCCATGGTTTATCAAAGAATGACACAATAACAAGTATATTTTCTACCAAAAGGAGTGCAAGCTTTGGGTTTTGAAGCTGTACTTTGGAAGTGGCTTAACTTGTTCATCCTATAAGCAACATGACGATCCTGGGCTTATTACTCTGAATCTTATAAAGATTTTTTGATATAACAATACTGCTCAGCTCCTCAAATCAAACTCTGCAATTATTCTCATCATTTGCTGGATAAACCTCAGCTCACCAGTCCTTGCTGGAAGTCCAGCTCCTACATTCAGCATTATTAAGCATGCATGGAGTGAAGTACCAGAGCTGTATGCCACTGTCTGTCAGGGAAGCCAACTGCACTAGCAAGTGGTATGCAAATCTGTGATAACTCACTGGGACAGAAGATCTTACAGCTGTGGTACTGTTGTATATAAACTTCTTTGTAAAGTAAAAATAGAATCTTAGGTATTGCAGGCATTTGAAAAAAATGGAAAAGATAACTATTGAGGCAACTTTATTACTCTAACAGAATAAATCCTGTTGTCTGAGAAGGGAAAGCCTATCAGATATTACAATTTACACTGATTTGCATGGGTGTTACTGTTTAGTCTCCTATGGTGAAATTCCTGCTAGTGTAAGAGAGCAGCCCTTCACTGATCCAGTTTACAACAGCAGCAAATTTATGTTTCTTTTCGGTGGGAGGTACTTTGTGGAAATACCACTAGGTATTTTTGCTATTGTATGAGCAAGGAAGTATGAGTTACGAAGGTCTATGAAAACATAACAGCTGCTAAAAAAGAAAAAAAAGCCTATATTGATTTGAGGGTTAGTGGTAGTCAGGTGTGTAAATGGAGCTAGTAGCTGGTAGGAACCCAGACGTGCATGTAGTGGAATGACTTAATGGTGCTTACATGACAAATTAGTGGCAAACTCCAGATTCAGTTCTTAGTTTACTGCTTCCTGGCCAGTGAGCCATATGTCTTCATCAGTATATCGAAACAATTTTTTAATTGTGATTTCGTGTTGTTGACAGAACATATTTGTGTGCTGTTTATCCACACAAACATTTCTGCAGTTCGTTCCAGCATTCGTGGAGCACCTGTACAGGAAACTTTCTAGATTCCAAACAATGTCATAGTGGCTGAGTGGGAATTCTTACTGTGGAAATTAAAAATTCTACTTCCACAGGAAATTCCCAATCAACCATTCCCATGGCTGCCTTACTGCACTTATTGCTATACATCCTCTATGGATGGCCGTAAATGACTGCTGTTCCAAATCTAACCTCTATTCAAATTACTGATTTTTCAGCACTCATAAATCAGTGTGCTGTCACTTCCAGGCACGTTTATATTCTGCATCTAGTAAGCTTTTGTCTCAGAGTGGCATTATACTGCTGCTGACCTTTAACACTTCTGCTAGCCATAGAATGATGCTAAACTTAGCTAACAACGAAGAGGAGATTAATATTGAGACACCGCTTGGCTCTGTTTCAGGTTGCATTGCTTCTTGGCAGAACAAAACCGTTTTAAAATCAGCATAGTCAGCAAGTCCTGCATTCCCTTCATAAGGAGAAGTTATTCAGTGATGGATGTCATACTGGCCTGAGTATAACAACAAGAGTGTAGCCAGCAGGTTGAAGGAAGTGATTCTTCCCCTGTGTCTGCCACTTCAGAGACTGCTGCTGGAGTACTGTACCCAGTTTTGGGCTCCCCAGTACGAGAGAGACATTGACATATTGGAATGAGTCCAGCAGAGAGCCAACAGGAAGCTCATAGGGCTGGACAACATGATGTAGGAGGAAGGGCTGAGAGGACCAGACGGGTTTGTTCAACCTTAAGAAGAGCAGGCGGTGGTGGTGCTGCTCTCTGTAACTCCCTAAATGGCAAGGTGTAGAGAGATGGAGCCAGAATCCTCTCAGAGTTGTACAGTGGAAGGATTAGGGGCAACAAACACAAGTTAGGACATGGAAAATGCTAACTCTACAAGCAGAAAAACCCCCACAGTTGTGATGAAACACTGGAGCAGGCTGCCCAGAGTAGTAGATATTAAAAACGTGGCGGCGTAGCCTGCTCTAACTGTATGTGCTTAGAGCCGGATGTTTGATCTAGAAGTGCTCCAGAGGTCCCTTCCACCTATCTTATTTTTTGGTTATATGTTACTGTAACAGTTCTTGTACTTCCTTCCAGACTTCTGGTATAGGGACCAGGCAAAAGGGATTTTAGAGTTACAGATAAAAACACGCAGATGAGAGGAATCCTGTCTGATTTACTTGGCTGGATCCAGAACTAGTTATTATCTGGTCCCATGGTGCAGGGAAAAGAGACATAGTCTTGAAGTCTAGATTTACCTAGCCAAAGTATTTCACAGAATCACAGAATCACAGGGGTTGGAAGGGACCTCTGGAGATCATCTAGTCCAACCCCCCTGCCAGAGCAGGTGCACCTAGAGCAGGTTGCACAGGATGGCATCCAGGTGGGTTTGGAATGTCTCCAGAGTCAGACACTCCACCACCTCTCTGAGCAGCCTCTTCCAGTGCTCTGCCACCCTCAAAGTAAAGAAGTTCCTCCTCATGTTTAGATGGAACTTCCTACGTTCAAGTTTGTGCCCGTTACCTCTTGTCCTATCACTGGGCACCACTGCAAAAAGACTGGTCCCCTCCTCCCGGCAACCTCCCTTTAAGGATTTATAAGCATTAATGAGATCCCCTCTGAGTCTTCTCCAGACTAAAAAGACCCAAGCCCCTCAGCCTTTCCTCATAAGAAACATGTTCCAGTTTCTGAATCACCTTCATAGCCCTCTGCTGTACCCTCTCCAGCAGTTCCCTGTCCTTCTTGAACCGCGGAGCCCAGAACTGGACACAGTACTCCAGGTGCGGCCTCACCAGGGCAGAGTAGAGGGGTAGGATAACCTCCCTCGACCTGCTTGCCACACTCTTCTTGATGCACCCCAGGATGCCACTGGCCTTCTTGACCACAAGGGCACATTGCTGGCTCATGGTCATCCTGTTGTCCACCAGGACTCCCAGGTCCCTTTCCACAGAGCTGCTTTCCAGCAGGTCAACCCCTAACGTGTACTGGTGCATGGGGTTATTCCTCCCCAGGTGTAGTACCTTACACTTGCCCTTGTTGAACTTCATGAGGTTTCTCTCTGCCCAACTCTCCAGCCTGTCCAGGTCATGCTGAATGGCAGCACAGCCTTGCAGTGTGTCAGCCACCCCTCCCAGTTTTGTGTCATCAGCAAACTTGCTGATGGTACATGTGAAGTGAGGCTTTACCGAGTTTTCCCTTGATGATTAGGCCCTGTGCCCTTGACAAAGAATGTAAACAGTTAAGAGAAACTTGCGGTAAACAGGAGGGAGTTGGGAGACTGTTATGGGACGCGCGGGCAGTAAGAACCAACTAATCACGAGACTTTTACAGGATGCATGGACAGTAAGAACTAACCAATCATGTCATAAGGAAGTCGCGTGTATCTAAGGCAGTACCCTATCAGAGTATGTCTGATAGCGCGTGAACAGCAATAAACGGTATATAATGTGAGATTTCTGGGCAATAGACGTCTTTGGCCTGCACCCCGCCAGAGTCCGTGTTTTTTCTATCTCCACAGGTACACTCTATCCCTTCATCCAGGTCATTCATGAATATGTTGAACAGGACTGGACCCAGTACTGAACCCTGTGGAACACCACTTGTTACTTGTTACTTAAACATTTGTATTATTAGTTGTAGATGTAAAAAAAAGTAGCTTTCTGGTAGTCTCAAAGGGCTGCAATTAACTTGCTGAAAAATTGGGAACTGTTGTTGTCTTAACCAGTTTCTGCCTGAAGTGCAAGGAGTATTGCTTTGACTGTCCTTCCTCCATTATAAATAGCAATATTTGTGTGTTGGTATGTGATTTTTTTAATCCCAACCTTAACATTTAACAGCATAGGCCTTTTCCCTTAAAGGAAGGGTAAGAGAATAAACATGTACCAGATCCCAGTCATGTTGCTTAATGCCTGACAGTAGTCACTTGGATCATACCAGAAAAACCTACATAGAAGAGGCTTCTAAAAAATAAACACAATAGTCTCAGAAATATGTAGTCAGTGCAGAAAATGGTGGAAAAGTGGAAAAACTTATGGTCAAAAGCTACTAGTTTTGTGCATCAGAGGGTTCTGGAGGAACATCAGCCAAGGAGAAAAGCTGTGATTATTGATAGGCTGAAATCCTTCTACCCCCAATGTAACCTAGTTTTGCAGTGTCACATACGAACAAACTGGGAAAAAAAATCTGAAGAAACTTTGGAGTTCAGTCTGTATGATTTGACTCAAAGATCTAGATGTTTAGGTTAAACTCAGGTAGAAGTAATCATAATACAGAATCTTTTCACTTTCTACTGTATAAAATTAGTTTTGTATTTCCAGCTCAAATCTCCATTTTTGTAAGTAAATTGTCAGTTTTTGAAGTGATATATCAAAATGGTTGTGTTACGGAAACAAAATCCTGTAAGACAGAGGAGCTGAATGAAGAAGTTTGTCTTTTTTAAAAAAAAGTTATACATCCTTGTTCAATCAGTCTTGCCTGAAAGAAATTTGTACTGGTGTAGTTGACATTTTATAGCTCACTGGGGGCAAATCATAGAATCATAGAATGGTTAGAGTTGGAAGGGACCTTAAAGATTATCTAGTTCCAACCCCCCTGCCGTGGGCAAGGACACCTCCCACTAGACCTGGTTGCTCAAAGCCCCATCCAACCTGGCCTTGAACACTTCCAGGGATAGGGCCTTAACAACTTCCCTGAGCAACCTGTTCCAGTGTCTCACCATCCTCACAGTAAAGAATTTCTTCCTAATATCTAATCTAAATCTACCCTCTTTCAGTTTAAAACCATTACCCCTCATCCTATAACTACACTTCCTGATAAAAAGTCCCTCCCCATCTTTCCTGTAGGCCCCCTTTAGGGACTGGAAGGCCTCTATAAGGTCTCCCTGGAGCCTTCNTGGGCCCACATCCCAAGCCTGTCCAGGTCCCTCTGGATGGCCTCCCTGATGTGAATGTATCAATAAAGTCACCTATGTTATTATGATAGGTAGAAGTGAAAGAGAAGGTTAAAAAGAAAGTGTGTCAGAGCAAATTATCATGTTTTCTTTAAAGTATTCTACAAACATTTAATATGAATGTGTAACCCTTTCATGGTTGAAGAACTAAGTATATTTATGAAGGAATCTTTGTGTTGTTGTTAGTTCATAGATTATTTTGTTAGTGATTTTCTATTTTGTTTTTAATGTTTTCTGTCCCTCTCCTACCTTCCCAGACAATAAAAGTATATTAGGAACATGCTGTAAAATAGTAACATTTCTGCCTCCAAATAACTACTGCAACTCCATGGTAATATGTTTGTTCTTTTTCACGTACATAGCTAAAATAAATGGGTGAGAGTTCAAGTAGGGTTAGACTGCTAGTCCATATTTCATTGGAGTCTTTAATGGTCAGTGAAATTAATGGAATTACGGTGATTTATGTCAGCTGATGATCTAACCTTCTGTCATGTTGTTTCGTGGTTAAAGCACATGGCTTGGACTGTGGAGCCTTGGCTTGTTCCCTGTTTGGACAAACAAACAAAGAACATCAGAACATACAAATCATAGTTTGTCTGTGAAATATGTTGCTATAAAATAGTAAGTTGCCACTGTGATAAACTTACCATTCAGATTTTTTTTAAATCCTGCTTTTACAAACGGA
This sequence comes from Burhinus bistriatus, assembly GCA_013397275.1. Classification (NCBI taxonomy): domain Eukaryota; kingdom Metazoa; phylum Chordata; class Aves; order Charadriiformes; family Burhinidae; genus Burhinus; species Burhinus bistriatus. The sequence goes on from VYXH01000348.1 coordinate 665,394, forward strand.
ATAGTTTCAGTTCTTCATCTAAAAACTTCCTAGCAAATGAATACTGTGATATTCTTCTGTACTTGGTCATGCTTTCTGGGCATGTCCAGTTTCACTCTGCTTTTCTTGTAGTAACCTCTAATAGAAAAAGATTTTTAAAGGATTCATTTTGGCAGAAGCTTCATCTTCTGACAGTAACAATCCTACCTATGGAAGACCATATTTAGATTTCTCTGTAGTAGTTATCATTCTTTCAGCTCCTTAATAAAAAAATGTGTCAACCATAATAAAATTCAAATTAATTTTTCATTTTAGTTTAAAGTTCATCTTTTCTTGATTGATAGGTCTTGCTAGAACCCCTAATTTGGAAGGGTTTCAAAATATTACTCTCTCCATTCCTGTACTCTCTGAAAGGTTGGAAATACAAAATATCTGCTTTGGGTATCATCAACATTAAATCTCTGGAGTATAATGCCAGTTTGTTCTGTACTTTCAACTTTAACCAGTGAACTCAATATCTCAGCTGGTTTTTATTATCTATGCAAGTTGTTGCATGGCAAAAGAAACTAGGAGAAAAAAGAAGCTTAGCTGCCATGTACCTTATAGCACATCATAACTTGAACAGTCTGTATGTACTCTTGCTTTGGCAGAGACAAAAAAGGTACAGTGCAAGTATTGGTTACTGTTATGGTTTGAGAAACCCACAACAATTTATTGTCGTTTAGACAATTATTCTATTACCCAGTGACCCCTCCCCACCCAGGAAGGGGGAATTGGGAAGAAAACCAGGAAACCCAGGAGTTGAAGAATAAACAGATTTAATAGAATAAGACTAAATAACTAACAGTAATAACACTAAAGAACCAATAGTGATCCCAATACCAATCTAAAGATATATAAGGATTATACTCAGGCAACTATATCAGTAGGAAGCTGTGCACTCCCAGCAGTGGACAGTGAATGTCGGACACCGTGAGTGCTATGGCTTCGGGAGGAAGGGAAGGCCTCAGAGGTCCGGCACCAGGGCAAGGAGTTCTCTGGATCGCCGCCATCAAGGGAGGGAGCCCTTCCTCCTCAGCAAACTTCCTAATTTATATTGAATGTGACATTCATGGTATGAAATAATCCTGTTGGCCAGCTCGGATCAAGTGCCTGGGTCTCGCTTCTCCTCATCCCTTCACCTGGCTAGCCTGAAAACACTGAGACCTTGACACCCACACACCATAGCTGGCTATAAAGTAAATATTTTCACAAATTCAGACACTAGGGTATTCTGAAAGTACAATTTTCCCAAGCATTAGAAATTAGTCCTGTGTCGCTCAAAGCAGGACAGTTACTTAAAACAAAATGGAAATCTTGAGACCAGTCAAATGCTGTTTGTTTTATGCTGGTATTACCAGTGTGACTTGTGTTCTGCTTGCATGTATATATAGCTTGCTTCTGGACATCTGCTTTATGTTACCTCTCATTGTGTGCTCCCCACCCTCTCTCTCAAACACACATTTGCAAGCATAAAAAATAATTTCTGACAAAGTAGGAACTGAGGTGGGGTTTGGGTTTTTTGGGGGCTTTCAACTGATTGATATTTGAGGCTCCTATATCACTTCATCCAGCAATTAAAGCAAGACAGAAAATTTTTTAACCTAATCAGTAGCCTCGCTTAATTTAACCTTTTCAGCAAATATTGGCAGTACCTTACACTGCACATGCAAAGATTAGAGAGATTACTGACCAATTTTACACTTCAAAAAAAGATGAAAAAACCTCTTCTAAGTCATTGTACAAGAGTAAGAATATTAAAATACTTGAGAAAAAAAGTCAGCTTTTTGAACAGCAAAACAAAGATTTTGTTAAATAAAACATTTCATGTATTAGCCTCTGAATAACAGTAGTGAGTCTTTGCACTTTGAGGGACAAAAGTTCCTTACTTAGATGTGATAAAATTACCTCTTGTATCAAAGGTATTTCAAGCTGAGTGAAAGAGTGCCTTCAAGTGTCCTATACTTGCCAAGGTATAAAGGATGCCTGTGAAAGTCAGATAAAGATGTGTCTGCCTTATAGCTTGTACCAGCTGATGAATCTAATGTTCCTTCCACCTGCTAAATACTGCAGAATAGTTGGGCATGTTTATATAATAGTTCAGCCACTAGTGCTGGAAACTTATTGATGAGTTACTCTGTCCTCTGATTAACTATAAACAAACAAACACGCTGTTGTCTTTGGAGTACTCGCTGTCCATCAGCTAACATTTCTCCTGAAAGCTCATAATTAGGTTATTATTATTAGAAGATTGTTTTTCTTTTTACCCTAAAGTAAACCACATGGAAATTCATTATGCTTTCCTTCATATCAAGTTTTGTTTTACCGTCTGTTATCCAAAAGTCAAAGAAATGGTTGAGTTATTTTTCTGTCACTGTTTCCACATAAAGCCCTGCTTCTCAGCCTGTTTGGTTGTTCAGCAGAGCTCCCATAAGCAGATCAACAAAGGTGTTTTAATTGATCAGTTATGGTTTCTTTCCCATGGATAATCCAGAGTGATATAAATCTGGCTAGCAACATGAAAGACAAAGTTAATTTGTTTTATTTTTCACTAAGATGTGGGAGGGTTTTTTGAGATTACTTGCATAAATTTTATTCAGCTTATTTCAGCTTGCATGGTTTATAATTAATTTTGATTCTGTTTCCTATCATCTTTTAAAAAGGCTGCTAAATGTCTACTGTGAAGAAGCTGTGATCAGATGTCCTCTTGAAATTGAGGTGGAGTAATTGTCCGCAGCTGTCCATTCTCTCCTTCTGCTTAGATACTACATAAGGTGAAGTTTTAGTTTAAAAAGCTTTCATCAAGGTACACTAAGCTGGTGGTGAACCCAGTGGAGACCATTTTTACTTTGTCATGCTGGCTTCATGTAAGGTCAGTTTCTTCCTGAACTAATTAGAATTTCCTGAGGAGATCTTGCCATGCATTTGTGTTAGTTCATATTCTTTTAATACCAATTTTAATTTGAAAGGTATGTGAACGAACTGTGTTCCTGTCTTGACGTTCTGGAGATGTGCTGGCTCATGCTAGAAGGCTTTTTTCCTTCAGAAATACCATAAAGGAAGATTGCAGAACTGATTGTTTTGGTCCATTCTGTACAAATAATGACTTCTCTTCAAAACCTGTGGCTGCAAAGCTGGTTTAGTGTAAACTCTGTGGTGAATGAGCAGGCAGCAATATGTCAAAAGGGAACTCCTTGATTTACTCACCCCCCAATGCTTCATAACTGTTTACAGTTAGTCCTGTACGTGTTAACCTTGTCATTGCTCAGCACAGTATTAGAGCCACCTGTAAACAAACTGATTTTATTCAGGTAAACTGTTGTTTGTTAATCACATTCCTTGGATGGGTGTCTTAAGAATTCGTATGTGCTTTTTAAAAAAATTATGGTAGTGAAGATCGCTACAGGAAAATGGGCAGTTTTAGCTTTGATAGCCATATCTGCATTGCATGGACTGTTTAGGCAGGTTAGAGTGGGAGAAACTGCTGCATTATCAATATTACCTGAGAAAAGGGACCCCAAGTAGTGTTCTCTACAAGGGGAGTAGAAATGACTGGCTTGTGTCAGTCTGGTCCTGTTTTTCATACGTCAGGAAAACTAACCTTGGAGAGAGAAAAGTCTTCAGTGTTGGTGAGCAGCCTGCGAAGTAAGCTATCCCATCTATTGATATAGCTTCAGAAATGTATTTCAGCTTTCTCTGAAAAGATGATTTTAAATTCCCAGCTGAACTGAAGAGTCCTTTACAGTGCCGTGATACAAGATAATATGCCCTGCAGACTGTTTGATTTCACTCACGTGTGATACTGGAGCTGTCTTGCGCTGATACCCATCGTGCAGTAGCAACACAGAAACAAATCCACGTGGTTTTCCCAGAGTACACAAGTGTCATGGCAGATCATTGAAGTTTAATTACTACTATCTGTCATGCATAAGGGTTTTAATATCTGGAAACTTGTTCTAGGTCATCAGATAGGATCACAAAGATGATTAAGGGAACGGAGGCTCTTACGTATGAGGAGAGTCTCAGAGAGCTGGGACAGTTCAGCCCGAAGAGGAGAAGGTTCATGGGCAATCTTCACAATGTTTCTAAATGCTTGATGGAAGCCAATGAAGAAGAGGGAGCCAGACTCTTCTCAGTAGCACCTGCTGACAGGACAACAGGCAATGGGTGCGCATTAAAACCCATGAAATTCTGTTTGAACACAAGAGACAACTTTTTTTTTTTTTAAAACTGTAGAACCCTGGTCAAACACTGGCACAGGTTTTCCTCTAGCTCCTCCATCCGTGGAGATACTCAAAACCTGGCTGGACGACCTGCCCTATTTCCCTGGGCAGCCTGCTGTAGGTGACCTTGCTTGAGCGGGGGGGGTGGACTAGATGATCTTGAGAGGTCCCATCCATCCTCAATTATGTCGTTTTGTGAAAGGCCAAAAGTTGTGTGGTGCTACATTTTTTCAACAGGACTCTTTAAAAAGACTTCAAACTTGGGCCTCAAGTACCCTTGGATGAAAATAGTTCTTGTTGCATTCCAAAGTTACAGCACCCCGTGGGAGCAATCTCATTTTTGCAGTTTCTCCAAACCTGCGGCTTTCCCCATAGGGAGCAAGAATCACTGTCTCTCATGTGCTAGCACAATCAACACACTGTTTTACATCACTTGTGTTTGTATTTAGGACAGGTAGTGCTATCTACTAGTCAGGTTCACTGATACATCACAGTGTAAAAATCTGCTTTTTAGTTGCTTAAACCATTTTGTGTGGGCTGAAATTTTTAATCTTGTTTGTATGCTCTACCTTTCTTCCAGTTCCCTCCCCCCGCCACTTTTGGTGTAGTGAAAACTACAATTGGAGCAATTCAGCTTTTTCCTGAAGCTAGGGGGAAAAGAGTAATTTGCCCTTGTCTTTAGTACTTCAGGCAGGTTGTCAGGAAAATTGGCTAAGCTTGCATGCATGTATGTTTCCCATAGATCGTGTCTGGTACTTAGAACTACTTTTTCTATCATTGCACATCTGCTGTAGGCTTTGCCGGGTTCAGTGGCCTTAAGTGAGTCATAAAAATCTCTTCAGTGTTGTCAGTTATGTTTTTGCTGGCCCAAATAGCTGGAGCTGCCTCCCTGAAGGAAGGAGCAAGAATCAGTTGTGTGAGGACTGCAGGAGTGTAAACTGGGACAAGGATCACTTAGGCTTTAAGGTCTCCTGGCAATGAGATGACAAACCTTTGAAGAGAAGGGATTCTTACTGCTGTAGATGATGAGGGAGAAAAAGACAGTCAGCTGCTGCTCCTGCCTCTTTTAGCCTTCACTTTGGTCTGTGAGAGTGCACGTGGGTCGTGAAAACTAATGTCACATGGCTGAAGCCAAGAGCAAAGGGAAATGTCTGAAATCAGAAACTGTAGCAGTCCCATATTTCTGTGCTCCCAAAGGAAAGAGAGGGTACCTGCTCACAGGAAAGTTAACTAATTTGAGGCATCTGGCTATGCCTGTCTGAGAAAGGGGACCTGTATGTGTTTAGGAGTGGGAAAGCAATAGCTCCAGTGGTTTCAGATCCATTTTCTGGTTATCCCTTGAGAAAACTTGTACCATCACAGGGTTCAGTGGATAATTATTTTTTCTTTTCTTTTCTTTTCTTTTCTTTTCTTTTCTTTTCTTTTCTTTTCTTTTCTTTTCTTTTCTTTTCATTTTTCTTTCCTTCCACCATAACATCAGTTTTCTTGGTGCTAGTATGAGCAAGTGTGAAGCACTTCATCTTCTCCTAGGATCAGGGCAGATGCTACAGGGCTTTGGGACTTTGATTCTGTGCCTCTCTGGTGAAACCTACCCAAGAGGATGATAAAGTTTCTACTTTGTCATCAGACAGGTTGTCTATTTTAGACAAGTTTCCTAAGGAAACAAGCTTCAGTGATTGGACTGTGTTGGCTTTTCTGCCCGAGTTTGTTTTGAACCCATCAGTCCATTTGAACCAGATTTGGCAAGGGAGTGACGTCCTTAAAAACACAAACTTCTGATTTTCATGAAAATCAATGTCTGTTTTTGGAATGGGAGTCCCAAACTAGTGTCCCATTGAGGGAGGAGTTACACTTCGAAGTTCATAGGCAAGCTTGCAGGCTAGTCTGCACGTGCATAAATGGCTGAGCAGGATACGTGTAGCAGAACCAGTCCCAACAACTGCTGCTTCTTGCCTAGGTTTTATGCAAAGGAGCTGTGTATGTTTGGGAAGGGGGGGAGGCAGGGAAGTAGGACACATTCAGAGAAACAGGCTTTTTTATTTCAGCTCTTTGAGAAACATCTTGTGGGAACTGTATTCTCCATTTGCCAATAGATGTCTGAGGCGGACAGCTAGATGATATCTAGTTATCAGAACACGAATGTCTTTGCTTATTCTCTCCCAGTAAGGGCTTTTCTTGCTGCCTCAGCTTGTACTGCAGCTGTAGAAGAGTTTTACACCTTGGTTTCCCTTTTATCCTTTCCTTTTAGGATGTTGCAGATTGAGAAAGATACTTTGATATGGAATCTTGAAGTTGGAGACCTACATTTTTCTTTCCAGTCACACATCCCAGAGCTACCCAGAGAAACCTTCAGGTTTCAACAGTGGTCTCAAAATTCACATGACATATTTCAGTCTTCAAGAAATCCATTCCTCTTGTACCGAGTAGCTATATGCTTTCTGCTAACTGTTTGAAAAGGTTACTGAGTTCTTTTTTTTTTTCTCTTTTAATGTATCATGCAGATCTGAACTTCCAATGCAGACAGGAAAACTGTGTAACCTGGGGATTTTATAGCACCTTTTTTCAATAACCAAAAAAACCTAAAACCCCCCTATCTTGGAGGAACTTTTCTGCATCTGTTGTAGAAGATACTGTTTGTACCTGCTTAGCAGATGCACGTGCTTAGCTGTGTATGTTTGTTCAGAAGAATTTCAAAGCACGTATTTGTAATAGACATCAGTTGCGATATAGGTTGTAATATATGCCTCGTGGGAAGGTGTGGAAAGGGAAGTTGAAATGGCTCTTTTGCTGATGATTAAACCAAAACAAAAACAACTGCTGATTCCCTGGCCAGCCAGCTTGCTGGGACATTTTTATAATTCTTGTGCTCTTGTTGTTGGAGATCTCCAATTAGCCTCAAACTGGAGCTCGCAGCTTGTGTGTGAAGCAGGCAGCTGCTGGCACGCAATCTTCCCTGAAGTTGTTTCCTTTCCTTTTCCCTGAGATTTAGCGAAGGGCGGG
>VYXH01000348.1:672940-691900 GCA_013397275.1 Burhinus bistriatus
GTGATCTCACTTCAGCACGGATGATCTCACTTCTCCGGGCATGGAGGCTAAGGTTGGGGTTCAGGTCTGCCTTGCCTGTGGGTGGGGGCTTGTGTTCCTTACAGGGCGCCGCAGTGCCATTACTTGCCACAGCCCGTGAAGCGCAGCGGTGCAGGGGGGTAAGGGGGAGGACAGAGGGGGTGCTGGTGTGCGGCAGCTGCTTGGCATTACAGCCACATGTGGCATTCACTCCTGTCTTGTGATACAGGGGTCAGCTGGGAAGGTGGCATGTTCTGGTGAGAGCTGTGTTGCAGCAGTTTGGGCTTCCTCCCACATCTGATTGTCACTGTTGCTAAGTTTGTTTGTGCCAGGTAATACCCGCATCAGACAGGCAGGAGTTTTCACTCTCTCAAAAAGCCAAAGTGACAAATTATTACAGAACAGATGTGGGCAGTGTTTCATTTGAGCGTAGTCTCAGTACGATTACTTTTGGACCCTGTTGAGATGAGTACGTCCAAATCAGCTGCCTAAGTTTGCAGAAGGCTTCGCAGTAGCCCCCCTCACACTTTTCTCTCCTCCCCGTCCCACTGAGGAGGGGAAATCCTTCAAACTGCAAACTTCCTGCTTTGCTGCCTTGAGATCTGTGAACTTTCTGCTTATTATCATGAAAGAGGAAATTCTCGACTTGGCTGTGACAGGGAGAATAAAAGCACAGACACTGGAGTGAAATAAGATCTACAGAGTAGCTTATTTTCTCCATATGTTTATCCTCAGCAGAACCATGAAAAACGGTAAATGGTCCAATGTGTTTTCTGTTTGTTTTTTTTTTAAACGTCATTTTAAAATTTTAAATTAACATTGTCATTTCAGCAAATTTAAAGAATTTGTAACATCTTTAATTTTGGACTCTACAGTTTAAGACATAACAGATATTGGTGTTCAAGCAGTAAGTGCTCAGCTCCTTCTAAAGAGCAGACTGTAGGTACTTCAAGTTGCATCCAAATACTGAATTCAGTAATAAGTCTTTTTGCAGTTTGGATTAAGATGATCTAAATAAATCATATGGAGAAAGGGAGGAGGGCTGGAGTTAAGTACCTGGTTCTCAGTCAAGTTTTTCATATTCATTAATGGTTGTGAACAAGGTTCGGGTGACAGTTCAGAGATGTAGATCCTTCACAGGGAAATGTCATGCATTTTAACTGTACCTCAGCCTTGGTTTGAGGAAACAACTTCTGAGCTTTCCTTTGGCCTACCTGCTAGGACTGCTGTTGAGACCAGCTGTGGTGGTGGATTTATGAGGGCCACTGGACTAGGGCCAGTATGGAGACCACCACGTTTATTTTATGTAAGCTATCAAAAGCATCATTGCACTTGTTCCTTTGGTTACTTCTTGGTCTGGTGGCTAGATCCTCTTATTTGGGTGTCCTAGGCTTATGGTTTCCTTTCTTTTTCTTAAAACCATTATCAGTCCTAGAACCAGCTCTTCTGAGATACAAACGCTGTCCCAGCTTACTTTGTTTCACATCATGACGTGGTCTCAGGGCACACACACTGGGTTCTTTTTGGATGGAAGTGAATTGGAAGGATTTCTGTAGGCGCACATCCTAATAAGAGTACAGTTCCTGGGACTCGACTAGAGCTAATCTGAAGCGACCCCCCTGCCAACAGTGTGGGATCCCAGCACTGACTGTTTCTCTGTCCAAACCCTGTCCTGTTTTCCAGGACATGTTGTTAAAGTAGAGGCAGCCTGAGGAGTTGAAGTTCCACTAAAAGTTAAGAGTTAGGCTTCCAGGTCCTCAACACTGTCAGTGGAGCTCATTGTGGTAGAAACCATGTTTCCTTTATGATTAAGAAGCTGAAGCCATTTATAGTCTTCCTAACAGTTTGCATGGAGTACCTGCACTTATCACTGCAGTTAATAGGAACAGAGTATTCACTTAGATAAATGAAAAAAACGCCTGTGGTTTCAGAGTTAGAGTCTATTTCTTCTGTGGGGTTACAGAATGTAATCTTTTATGATGTGTGTGGTTCATATGGAAAAGTACATTAGCACTTGTGTAGTAGTGGTGGGCAAGAGAGTTAACTTTCCACCCATTTGGGCTGCAATTGCCATTTTGTGTATATGCCCTGTTGAGGAGGCAGTTAAATTAAGGAACAGAAAAATTTGGTTTTCTTCAATTGATTGTTCTTTTGTAGGAAAGGGGCAGTATATAAGTGGGATTTGTGTGGAAGCATCATGTACATCATACCGTACCTAACTCATTTTCCTGAGTGCTTCATGAGATCTTGTGAAGTGAATTGATAACATGCACGACCCCTTCGGCTGAGGCAAAATAACATGGTTGCAGTGGGCAGTATGTAATACAGACAGGAGTGGAAGTGTAAGCCTGATACATCTGAGTGGTGGGAGGAGGAGACTCCTGTTGCTGATGCAGTCATGTTGGGGAAATGGGGCTTTGCCTGGTGCAGCTTGTGGCTGGCTGGAGAATGAAGAGATTACAAGGAGAAAGTGACTTTGTTGGTGTGTGTCCACATGGGAAATGCTTTGCTGGTTTCCCTACACTGGAAACATGTTTATTATACGTTAGATTTATTTAGGTTCTTCAGTTTATATTGGAATTAAAGAGCATCTCACTGAGGACAAATTTCTGGTTGGTCATTTAAAGTATTTTTTGTTCCCCTACTCCTCTGTGATTCTTCATCCTCCAGTTGTCACCAGTGTAGTGAGAAGCAGCTTGGTTTGTATATTGTCAGAAGTCTACAAGGCTATTAAGTACAAAGCAGAAGGTTTAATATATTCATTACTTTATTAGATAGATGTAGCCGAGTAGTCATTCCCGTGTGAGTTCATTCACCTCTTCTGTTTGGCTTTACACTGTGTAAATACAGTATATTGTTTTTAATCTGCACTCATCACAGATCAAATCTGAGTGGAAAGGTCTGGTTGCATTAATATTATTCTTTCGGATGTCCTGAATCTTCCAGTAATAAACTATAGTAGCACAGTATGTTGAGACATCAGTAATACTGAGCAATAACAATTTTGGGCCCATTTGAGTGAGGTATGTAAACATACGTGAGGTGGATAAACTTAAGTCCACCAGTAGTTCCAGCAACGTTGGAAGGAGTAGGCATGCACAGGAAATTATGAAGAAAGGCTTACACTTTCCTTTAGACGTTTCATTACAACATTTGGAGCGTCATTGCAATACCAGAGTTCTTGTTCTTGTTAGCATTTAGCATTTCTTAAAAGAAATAAATTAGTGATGGAAGAATCTACCTAAGGTGCTAAAACATCTTTCAAAACTGTATCTACAGATGGAGGTTTTTATGAGCTACAGTATGAGGTTTCTGTTACAAACTATTGATACTTTACTGGCTAAATTAGCAATTGAGATTTTCTTGCTGCTGGGTGATCTCTCTGGTGATCATGTCATCTTCCTATGGCAAAATCTTTGTTTTCCAATGGAAGAGAAGCTGTACTTACAAGGATAGAGGAGAATCTTTTTTTTTACCAAAATGCACTTTCTGGAGGAGAGAGAAAGCAACAGTTGGTGAATACTTACCCTGTCTAAAATAGTTACATGTCATCCAACTGTGCAACTGAGTAATTAATATTACCTTGAGTGTTCATGGTAAAGATGTTTTTTTTAAAAAAATTGTGACTTTATCAATATGTACCTTATCTATTTCATTCTTTACAGTAAATGGCAAAGCATATATATTTACTGTGCTCTGTGTAAACAAAATGAAGATTTCCTATTTTGCTCTGTAAGCACAGCTAGCTAACTAGGGTAAAACTACGTAAAATTTTCCAAGATTCTCATTGGCCCACGATTTTATGCTGGGGCATATATTTGACTGTTTAATGAATGTTTTAAAAAATAAGTTTTTTAAAAATTTGCTTAATGTTTTCATGTAACGTTTCATTTACTGTTATAAATCAGGATACTCACCTTAACCTTCAACATAGCAGTAGTAAACAGACCAGTAAAACTGTGGTAGAAGTTGCTGAGAAATTAAGAGTATTTAATAGTAAAGAGTTGCCAAAAAGTGGCTGGCTTAATTTCTCACCTTGTAACTTGGTGTAAGGCTCAGGTTTTATGATTGTGCTTTACACTGACTGACTGGCCGGTAAAGGCAAACCAGGCCATGAAGAACTTTAGGATGCAGGTACACTGCAGGGAAATAGGCTAGATACAATAGTAGGTAAATATATATATAATAAATTTATATATAGGTAAATATATATATTAAAAATATATAAATGTATATATATTTTTGGGAAAGAAATTTTATTTTGGAATAGAAATTGGAAATGTAATAGATCTGCTACACTTGATACTTCAGGGGATATCCATGGAAGTAGAGTTTATTTTTCTATGACAGAGATTGTTTTTCTGGTGCAGTTTCATGTTCTGACAAATTTGATGTTGATGGGAATAGAAGCAGATGTTGGCACTTGTGTAAGCTTTCCAAAACCCCATGGCTTCAGCTGGGGTGACTAGTTAGATCTTGAAGCAGGTGGGGGAAAAAAAACAAAGCTAGTTTATTACGTAGACTATAGCATGGTTTAGAGTCTCTTCTGTGAATATATATACATTTCTGCCAGTTAACTCTCAAATCTCAGATTAATTCCATTCTGTACTATCTTCTCCCCTCTCTTCTGCTTGCACTGAAGTGTAAAAAGGGTTCAGTTTCTTTAAATGTGTGCCCTGTTAAGGGAAGCCGAATCCTTGCTTTTCAACCAGCATGAAGAGATTTTATTCATAGGGTTTATTGCCCAGCCTTCTTCGTGGGTGCATGAGTCCTCAGGATATGTATTTCCCTGCTACACTGAGCCTTTCCTTTCTCTTGGCTCTATAGGTATTTCTCTGATTGCTGAGCAGACTAATTAGTTGGATAAGTGATTAATAGTAATTGAGACTCTAGGTAAACTTTAGTCAAATTCAGTGTTACTAACCCTGACCAGCAACTGAAGATTTGTGTCCTGGATTGAAACTCTTCAAATGGTTATACTAGGTGATGAAATTAGGTGTTGGGCCTTTCACAAAAGAACCATTTTTGAATGATCTTCTGTGGCTGTAGTTTGATGCAATAACAACGCGTGTGTGTTGGTTTTGTGTGTATGTGTGCGTATCATAGAATCACAGACTATCTCAAGTTGGAAGGGACCCATAAAAATCATCCAAGTCCAGCTCCCTAAATATGTTATATGTATATCTCAATTACAGTAATGATTAGTGACTTCATAATGGTTTGCATAATTGGCTTTATATTTTATAAAAGGGATTTAAATGAATGGAAGGGAAGGGTTTTAGCTGGCTGCATTTTTTGATAAGGTTATGTGATTTCCTTTCTCTTCAGGAAAAGAAAAACAACATTCTATGGCTACTTCATCATAAAAAGTCAAAAGGAAGTGCAAACACAATTACCATAGAAAGTCAATATCTTTTCCATTCACTTCCAATTTCTGCTGTTTTTAACTTGCTTAAGCTTTGCAAAAAATCTGAATGTGGTATTCTATTCTTATTTGACTTTGCTTGGCTATATCAATAGCACCACCTGTGATCTTTATGAGAGTGAGGGTAACTGCTTAAAAGCCGTTTATTTCTTTGTAATCTGCNAGATTCTCATTGGCCCACGATTTTATGCTGGGGCATATATTTGACTGTTTAATGAATGTTTTAAAAAATAAGTTTTTTAAAAATTTGCTTAATGTTTTCATGTAACGTTTCATTTACTGTTATAAATCAGGATACTCACCTTAACCTTCAACATAGCAGTAGTAAACAGACCAGTAAAACTGTGGTAGAAGTTGCTGAGAAATTAAGAGTATTTAATAGTAAAGAGTTGCCAAAAAGTGGCTGGCTTAATTTCTCACCTTGTAACTTGGTGTAAGGCTCAGGTTTTATGATTGTGCTTTACACTGACTGACTGGCCGGTAAAGGCAAACCAGGCCATGAAGAACTTTAGGATGCAGGTACACTGCAGGGAAATAGGCTAGATACAATAGTAGGTAAATATATATATAATAAATTTATATATAGGTAAATATATATATTAAAAATATATAAATGTATATATATTTTTGGGAAAGAAATTTTATTTTGGAATAGAAATTGGAAATGTAATAGATCTGCTACACTTGATACTTCAGGGGATATCCATCGAAGTAGAGTTTATTTTTCTATGACAGAGATTGTTTTTCTGGTGCAGTTTCATGTTCTGACAAATTTGATGTTGATGGGAATAGAAGCAGATGTTGGCACTTGTGTAAGCTTTCCAAAACCCCATGGCTTCAGCTGGGGTGACTAGTTAGATCTTGAAGCAGGTGGGGGAAAAAAAACAAAGCTAGTTTATTACGTAGACTATAGCATGGTTTAGAGTCTCTTCTGTGAATATATATACATTTCTGCCAGTTAACTCTCAAATCTCAGATTAATTCCATTCTGTACTATCTTCTCCCCTCTCTTCTGCTTGCACTGAAGTGTAAAAAGGGTTCAGTTTCTTTAAATGTGTGCCCTGTTAAGGGAAGCCGAATCCTTGCTTTTCAACCAGCATGAAGAGATTTTATTCATAGGGTTTATTGCCCAGCCTTCTTCGTGGGTGCATGAGTCCTCAGGATATGTATTTCCCTGCTACACTGAGCCTTTCCTTTCTCTTGGCTCTATAGGTATTTCTCTGATTGCTGAGCAGACTAATTAGTTGGATAAGTGATTAATAGTAATTGAGACTCTAGGTAAACTTTAGTCAAATTCAGTGTTACTAACCCTGACCAGCAACTGAAGATTTGTGTCCTGGATTGAAACTCTTCAAATGGTTATACTAGGTGATGAAATTAGGTGTTGGGCCTTTCACAAAAGAACCATTTTTGAATGATCTTCTGTGGCTGTAGTTTGATGCAATAACAACGCGTGTGTGTTGGTTTTGTGTGTATGTGTGCGTATCATAGAATCACAGACTATCTCAAGTTGGAAGGGACCCATAAAAATCATCCAAGTCCAGCTCCCTAAATATGTTATATGTATATCTCAATTACAGTAATGATTAGTGACTTCATAATGGTTTGCATAATTGGCTTTATATTTTATAAAAGGGATTTAAATGAATGGAAGGGAAGGGTTTTAGCTGGCTGCATTTTTTGATAAGGTTATGTGATTTCCTTTCTCTTCAGGAAAAGAAAAACAACATTCTATGGCTACTTCATCATAAAAAGTCAAAAGGAAGTGCAAACACAATTACCATAGAAAGTCAATATCTTTTCCATTCACTTCCAATTTCTGCTGTTTTTAACTTGCTTAAGCTTTGCAAAAAATCTGAATGTGGTATTCTATTCTTATTTGACTTTGCTTGGCTATATCAATAGCACCACCTGTGATCTTTATGAGAGTGAGGGTAACTGCTTAAAAGCCGTTTATTTCTTTGTAATCTGCACCCCCAAGGTTGAATGCTTGCTTTATGGAGTGAATTAGCAAGAAAGATTGTTCGCATCTCTACTAGCTGAGCACAGAGTTCACGCAAGGTATGACAATGGCAAAAAGCACAGGTTTTTCAGAAGAATTTTCAAGCACGTATCTTGTTTCGAAGTGCAAGGAATTTTACTGCACTATACTCTAGAGAGATGTTTCATGCTTTTCTATGGATTTCCTCTTCTTGCTGTCAGATGTACTTAGACTATATTTTGAAAAGCTGCTCTTTAAGGAAAAAAAGGTGGTTTGTTTAGCCATTCAGTGAAAAGTCTAAAATATTGAAAGAAGAAATCCTTGTTTCATAGCATTTAAGAAACTTTTCTGTTCATAAGACTTACTGTAGACTACAATGTATCATGCTGAAGACCATGATATGCTTAGGAGTGTTGTACAACTTCTTCATTTATCTGTATTTATAAATACCATTATATTTGCAGTGTTCCAGTTATTCCTTTGCTTTGCCTTACAGCTCAGTCCTAACTCTTCTGCCGCATATGCTTCACAAGTTTGTAATGTGAGCTGCTGATTTAGAAGAGATTATTTGAAGGAGACCATCAATCAATATGTCCAGACTTAAGTTACTCTATGCAGCCTAATGCTGTTGAATAGTATGTTGTTTGCAGTGATTTCAAGTATTTATGGAGACATATTTTTCAACCCTCTTCGGCAGTAATTTTTGTCACCATTTTAAAACACCAAGTGCTTTGAAACTACGCATTCCAAGGTTGGTTTGTATTTTTTTGGTAGAGTTAGCGTGAAGAACAATTTTGTCAAAACAGAGGAATTCAAAGTTAGTAACAGTGTTACACTATAGAAGGAACTGAGAAGTTCTTCACGTTGGAAACGAAAAGGAACTCAAAAGAAACAAATCCAAACTGGCTGTAGTTGACCAAAGATACCGGTAGGGGGCAACTTGCCAGTCTGTAGAAGGCTATAACCATTTGTCTGTACGTTAAGTGTATGTCCCTGTTTGGAAGGGAATTAGGCTACCCATGAATCAAGTATAGACTTGAATAAGATAGTAATTTTTTCATTAGCTTATAATTTGGGGTCTACTTTTTTATGTAAGTATCTTGAATAATTTTGCATACTTATGTACTAATACGTATTCTTTTTCAGTAATTTTGTTTAACTGTTTTTAGTTTACTTCTAAACTGCATGCATATTGGTTCAAGTTTCTGTTTTGGACTGAGCAGGATTGTCCCTGTCTTTGGTGAATAGATTGTGTGCGTTTATGTGGGACTCGAGAGCTTAGGGACAGGCTACTCAGGAGGAGTATAAAGACACGCAAGACTGGAGATAGCAACGCCAAAGCTCAGCTGGCATTGAAATTAGAGACGTGAAGGGCAGCAGAAGGACTTCTGTAAGTACATTGGTATCAAAAGGAAGGCTAAGGAAAAGGTGTGCCTGCAGCTCAGTGGGGCAGGGAGCCTTGTGAAAAGGGGACATAGAAAAGGCTGAAGTAGTTCCTAATAACTGGGAAAACACAAATGTCAAACCTAGCCTCAGGAAGGGAAAGGAAGAGGATCTGGGGACGTGCAAGCTCATCAGCCTCACCTCCGTCCTTGGGGAGGTGATGCAGTGAATCATCTTCAAAACCATTTCCATGCAGCTGATGGAAAAGAAAGTGATTGGAAGCAGCCTCTGGGGATTTACCAAGGGTGAATCATGCCTGATCAACCTGATTGCCTTCTATGAGGGGATGACTGGCTCAGGGAACTTGGCGAGAGCTGTGGATACTGTTTACCTTGATTTAACCAAAGTCTCTGGCATGGTCTGATATAGTATCCTTACATCCAGATCTCATCAATTTGGACTGGATAAATAGGCAATAAGGTGAGTGGGAAACTGGTGGATCTGTTAGACTCAAGGAAGAGTTGTCAACAGCACAAACTACAAGTGGTGGCCAGTTATGAGCAGCGTCCCTCAAGAACCAATACTGTATCATGTCTTCAGTAGTGGTGGGATGGGAAGGTGCAAGTTCAGCAGAGGGATCTCAAGAGGGTGGAGTACTGACAGGAGCCTTGTGAAGTTCAGTGAAGGCAAACGCGGAGTCCTGCACCTGGGATAGAATAACACTGTGCACCAGTACAGGCTGGGGACCAGGAAGCAGCTTTACAGAAGGGGCTCTGGCAGTGCTTGTGAACAAGGACTGGAACATGAGTCAGTATTGCACCCTTGCAGTGCAGAAAACAGTCAGCATTCTGGGCTATTTTAGCAACGGTGTCACCAGGAGGTCAAGGGAAGTGATTCTTTACTCTCTGCTCTAGAGTTGTGAGACCTTTGTGGCCCCAGCTTTGGGCTCCCTAGTTCAAGAAATAAATTTATGTACTAGAGCAAGTCCAGTGGAGGACCAACAAGGTGATGAGGGTCCAGGAGCACATTATGTACAAAAAGAGGCTGAGAGAACAAGGTTTTTTTGACCTTAAGAAGAGAAGTCTTAGTGAAATTTTTGTTATTGTCTGCATCTCGCTGATGGGTGGTTATGGAGAAGATGAAGCCACATTCCTCTCAGAGGTGCACAGTGGAAGAAGGAGAGGAAACGGAAAATGGGGAATTCCAACTCAATGTGAGAGGAAAAAATACTGTTTACTGTGAAGATGGTCAAAAACTGGAACAGGTTGCGCAGAGGCTATGGAATATCTATATTTTGTTCAAAGCTTGACTGGGCAACCTGTTCTAGTTGACACTGCTTTGCTCAAGCAGTTGGGCTAGATGACTCCTGAAGGTCCCTTCCAACCTACAAGACTCATCATTTTTGCAGTTCATTGATATGATGAGGAAAAAGGCAGACTATCTTGAAGTTTCAACTCTTCACAAGAGCAAATTTTTCAGGGTTGCACCTCTACTTTCTTTCCTCTGTCCTCTGAAATTGCAATGCAAATGGCCAGGCTGTACTGTTCAGCAAACAAATGTTCAAAATCCAAGAGGAAAGTCAGATACACAGATAGTTTTTCCACTGTGTTATATTTGCTCAGGAAATAGATAACCTGGCGCTTCTGTAGTATTTTCTATTTAGAGATCTCTCAGTGCATTGCTGTCATTAATAAATCAAATCTGAGTAGTTCTACAAATGGGAAACTTAGAGGCAGATCTTGATTTTTCGGTCCCAGTGGAAGTTTGTGGCAGAGCCAGAAATATAATCTGATGTCTCGATTCCCGGTTCAGTACTCTGACAGCACAGCAGTCCTTTCCCTTTATATATAATTGATGATAGAAGAATGGTTGTCTACTTAAAATGTCTGAGAAACTGCAAGGATGATTCTTCAAAGCCAGCTTCATTTTGTGCAAGCTTTATTGCTCCTGTGCTTCTCTCACAGACTGTTCACAGCTGAAGTTGTCCTATTGTACAGACAGAACTGAGATATTAGGGGTTGACACTTACTTTAGGTCCCATGAGACCCCCTGATTCTCTTTTTTGCTTTTGGCAGCCTGTCTACCGGGTCATCTGGCATACCTCATGAGCTTTCAAGTTCAAGGCTGAAGACCATGAATTTACTGTGGGGGAATGGGTAGGAGAGACAGCTAGAGCTGAAGAGCAATGGAGAGAACAGTAATAAGATGTAGGAGGGTTGCTTGCTTTATTTCAGTGTTATTTGTGTGATGCAGGCTCCCTGACAAATTGGTAATATCTTGCTGAGTGGAACAGAGTAAATAATACACTTCTTGACCTTCCTAGGCCACTTCAAAATGAAATTTGACTCCTGATATTTACTCCTGAAGTTTAAATACATCGTATGTATTCATATGCTTGCTTTCTAAATACAGTTTTGCCTATTCTAACAGCTAGAGCAAGTGACCGGTATCAATTGATAAGTGAATTTATATTAAATAAGTTTTTATATTTTGCCCTGTGAAATGAGCTGTTGATTTCTCAGACTGTTTAAATGGAGTCCTTCCTAGAGAGATGGGTGGATGTGTTCCTACACGTTGACTCAACAATCCCAGCCTTGTTATACCAAAACCAAACTGATGTGACAGAGGAGCATCAGTGGAGACAGAGCGCTCTTAGACGAGTCTCAGAAAATAACTTGTTGCTGTACTGGGTATCTATGTTATTAGCGTGTTATAGGCAATCTCGGCAGGAATGTGGAGAGCTGAGTTGCTTGGGGCGTATGCATGGTGTCTTCTGTAATACTGAAAGACGAGGTGTTAAGAGCTTATCAGGGATATAAATCAATTTGAATAGTGTGGGTTAGGCAAGAGCAATCAGCTGGCAGGCTGAATAGAGAAAGAGAAATAGGCTGTAAATATGGAGAGTACCTAGGCCAGGAAGAGTTATCCATGAGATTTATGCAGTTAATCCTCATTGTAGCTGGTTAGGTATGAGCTGGGCCATGGGAAATTCTCTGTACTTGGGACTTTGGCCTCTTGGTAGATAATAAGGATGTTTTTATTTGCATCACAAAAAGCAGCTGAGAAAATATAGTTGGGTGGTGGCTGGTCAGAGCTTAAAGGCTGGTCAGGTCTGGTTGGCTGAGGGACGATGACTAGTCTCATGTGCTTGGCAGTCTGAGAAACAAGTCTGAAGGTGACACTTGGAATACATGTGTGGCTGTAACCCCCGAGTCCCCAGCTGAAATAGCTGGGCATATTTCAGGAATGATAACTCAGAAAGGCTTTTTTACTTGGGCTAGAATTGTGTCTATACTTATTGTAGATGTCCAGTTTTTTTTGAAAAGCCTAATTTCTTTGCCTTACTAACTCCATGAAGTTGTGCTCACAGAAAGCCTTCAGAAACCTTTATCTTGGGGCTTGTTTAGGAAGTTTGCTGGCAAGCAGTGAAGGGTGAGTTTGGTAGCCAAGTATGTGTGTGGGAAAGACTACCTTGTAATAGGCAGAAACCGCTGAGGTAGATGAGACACTTAGAGACACATTCGGTGGCAAACTCTGAATCATCTATATTTGTGTCCTCACTGCCCCTCACCCCCAAAAGCATGACAGTTCAAAACATGAGGAATGTGTATCTAAACCGAAGCTGGTTTTATGTTATTACTCAGCTAAAAATTCCAGATTGGGAATTAGGTTAAATACTGATTATTAGGTAACAGCATGAAAGTGGAGCAACCCCTGAAAAAATTCATTAGTTTGTATTTTCTTTAACAACAGATACCATAAGAATTATCAACTTCTCATTTTATGTTATTGAAGTAAGCTAGAAAGTACTAGATACAAAATGGAACAACGGTAAGCAAGATTTCTCTTCCCCAGCCTTTAATACACTTTCAGGATGTTCTCAGGTTGTTCTATAAACTTAATTGGCAATGTTTTTACTTCTTAATCCCTACTGTGACATTTTGAAAAAAACTTGACACTAAAACCACAAAGCTATGAAGTTGAAATGATGTACTGTATAACAAAGTGATTGATCTCTGAGATGCTATGAATTTGTGTAACAAGACTGGAAAATCACTTCATTTTATTGCTTAGTATGTGCTAAGTTACCTTACTCAAGGAATTTAAGCATATGGTGTATCCAGATGCCTAGAAGAAATAGCATATGACAGGATACTTTGAGACAACATCCTTGGATTCTGTAGTGTGAGCGTGGTAAAGGGACTTCGCTTTAAGAGTCATGGTGGCATTTGAGACTTAAATAGACATGGAAGCAACTGCAGCTCTGCAGTGTGTAAGCAACGCTTTCATTAAAAAGATACGAAAGCCTTACAAGGTAGATGGAAGGGAAAGAGTGGCGTATACCTGTAGAGTTTGTCTTTTTTCACTTACAAAATGTTCATTGCTGATTAGTTCCTGTTTATCCTTTTATTGTCTGTGGGGGAGAGTTATTTTGCAGAAGCATATAAAGCAGGAAGACAGTAAATATGTCCTGATTCACAGAATGCCTTTGTAAAAATGGCCCCTCTAAATTTATAATGATAGGTGCTTCCTTCCTTCAGTGCCTGCTGATATTTGTTCCTGAAAGCTTACAACATACCTCTTAAAAATGAACTTGCAGTAGAAGGTAAAGACCTAAAATGAGAGGTGTTGGAAGGAACCTATGAATTGCTGTGATAGATGTAATAATATGTCTATCACAGTAATTTTTTTTTTTTTTTTTAATAGTGGTGATTAGTAGCATTGCTTAAGGAGGGTATATCCTTCCCAACTTCAGGCACCAGTGGTTTGAGCGATCTCTGTACTGGAGATTGTGGATGTATGGCCTGGATGCAAACTAAGTAATCTCTGAGTTTGCCTACTTTATTTTTGTACGGTTTGTATCTTTTTGGCACTAGTAACTTCTGAAAGTGTTTCCCACAAAGTAATTCCTTCTGCTCATTTTAAATGTCCTGCCTGAAAAACTCAGTGAGTACTTGCGTCACTATTTTTCTTGTTAGAAGTCCAAGTCTAATTATTCCTGTTATGAAAGCCCTTTCATACTTCTGATCATCTTTCAAACGCCTTTGGGGTGAATTCTTCTGGTGTCAGTATCATTGATCTTCACGCTGGTTTCATTCTTAATCTTTTGCACAACAGTTTTCGGAGGGTAAAAATTAAAACCACCAAATTTGTGTAATAGGTATTTGAGGTACTGAATTACGATATTTTTCTTGTACTGGAAGATGTTAAAGAATTCTGCTTATCCTTCTTTTGCCAAGTGTAGTTAGTACCTTACTTAGGCCGTGCTTTCTTCATTTACCTTTAAATATTGAAAGTGATATTTTTGGAGGTTAGGGAAGATGCTTGAAGTATGAGTTGTAGCTGCTGTTCGCTGTCCCTTCTCACCATTCTGTTTTGCAGTGTGAGACGGTGGATGGGGAAAAGGTGTGGAAGGAGGGCTCAGTGAAGGGCAAAAGTAGTCAACAACACTAACAAGTACAAAGAACGGGAGGTGTGAGATTACAGGAGAAACTGTGCTCTGGAAATAGGAGGGGGAGAATACTGGAAATGAAGAAAACAATGCATGAACAAGTTAAAAAAGGAAGAGGGAGTGGTTACTGGTTCTTCTAAAAATGAAAAAGCACACAAAAACCCCCTTTGAAACATGTCAAGTATGTGATGAGATTTCATCATTGTAGTATTTGTGTTAATAGGACAGGCATCACTGGCTTTTGCAGTGTTAAATTAGGGGCTGCTCGTGGTCCCAGAAGTTAACTATGTTGTTGGGTGGTGAAGTGAGTGTAGCTAGCAATAAGGTAGAAATGCATTTTCTTAGGTATTTTCAAATCCAGTCAGCTTGAGGTGTGAAAATACTGTTACCTTTGCATTTGGTTATTGCCTGCTTATTTTCATTTATTTTATGATAAAATATGAAGTTTCAATAATTATCAAAAGATAATAAAAAATTTTGTAATTAGAGCAAAACGTGAGCTGTCTTTAGCTGATCTCAAGCTTACCCATAAAAGAGACCTCCAGGTTTTCAAGAAGATGTGACTGATCTAACATTTTGAAAGGGACAAGTGGTAGATTGTTTTATAATGTTCCAAGTATTCTTGGCAGAGCTGAGATCTTTCTGTGGCTTAGAATTACAGAGGAGACCTCTTAAATAGAAGAATCGTATCTGCTGTTTTCTCTAAGTAGAAAGGTTTGTTTTCTACTAAGATGTTGATTCTGTAGTTCAGTTACACAAAACAACACGTAACTACCATTAATAATAATATTGGAATTAATGAATGGAAATTACAAAATTAATTGAATGTGGTTTCCGCATTTAAATATGTTGTAATATACTTGGAAGCATTCTGTATGTGGGCAGGGGCAGGAGAGTGAAGACCTGATAGCAATAATTTTTATTTTTGTTTACTTTAAAGTTACTCCTCATTCATTTATCTCTTTGACACTGCGTGAGATCCTGTTTATTAAGAATAATGCCTGGAAGTTGGCAGTTATATTCTGTATGAGTGTGTTAATTTCTTCCCATATGCTATGAGGTTGTCCTCACAGGAAATAAAGCGACTTTTTCCCATGTTTAGTTGTACTGAACTGTTACAATAGTCAGACTGGACAGAAACAATGGGAAGGAAAGTTTCCTGTTTTCTGCAGATATCGAAGAGGTCTTTGGCACCAAGGAAGGTAAAGCTTTGTTCAGTCCAAGTGTAAATGCACAAAGAAGTGGTTTTCATTAGTGTCTGAAGTTGCTGTGATCTCTATTGAAAAGCGGTGGTTCACTCTGAAACATTTTACAGGCAGTTTACTGTCCGTTTTACCTGTCTTGATTACATTTCAGTATTTGCATTTAGAAGCAGTAAATTAAAGTAGGGAAAACTTAATTCCCTTTTTATAAACGCTCAAATATATTCTGCTGTGGTTAGAATGCTTTTGGATAGGTGATGAAATAAAATTACATTAAATAATCCTCATGTTTGTGTACCTACTATGGGCCTGACTTTGACATCCTCAGAAGGGAAGCAGAGGGAAGCTTTTCAGAATAATAAGGATTTGAACTGCAAAAAAGAGTCATGCTTTGTTTTTGTGTTTTAAGTCTAGTCTGCCAGAACAAAATTGAGGAAAGCTGGTAAATCTGTGTGTCAGCAAATACAGTGATGAAACTGTCATGTGAGGCTGAGGATCAATTACGCTGATACTGCTACGATATAAGATGAGGTTTTCCATAGGTAGGGAAAGACAAAGGATCTGACCCTTCCAAAAAAACCCACTGCAAAAACCTTTTAAGTCAAGATTCAGCCTGATGAGTTCGTAAGAGATTCCTTGTCTTTAAATTTCGTATACATACATTACAGAACACTCCTGTGAGTTGGTGATTACCTTCAGCCATGATTAAAGGTTATTCTAGTTGGAACAACACATGAAAAGTTTAACAGGAACTGTAGTACTGGTACAATCAATTAATCATTTAATTCAATAGACCAAGTGAAGAAACTTCTGCCAACTTAATTTTTTTTTTTTTTAAAAAGCAGAATTTTATTTTATAGTTTTAATAGTTTATCATATGCTACACTATCAATTTTTAAATCAATAAGTTGACTAGGTAGTACTCAGTCCCACTAAGTTCTTAACTTAGATTTTGTAATGCAGTTTTCAACGTGTGCCATCCAGTAAAACATAGGTTTTCCAAATTCTTTTGCAGGACACTTCTTCACCGAGAAATGTGTTTGATAATGGGATCTTTTCAGACACTTGGGTCTGAATCAGAAATTTCAGGTGAATTAGTAAAAAGGAATTGCCTTTTGTCTTCTGAAGTTTCTCCTATTTCTCTGTCAAGCCTATTTTATATACAAATGCCAATTTACAAGTTATCAATGGCAGTGTTGCATAAAGTACTCAGTTATCCTGACATTTAAACTGATTTTGTATAGGTTACTGTATGGGATATGTGAGCAAGTGTTGCTTTCTGCTGGCAATTGCTGTATCATGAAAAATAAAGTTAATCTGGGCATCTCGTGAGAAATTTGTGCTGGAAATATAGTGGATTAATTAGTTTTCATCTGTATTACAGCAGCTTCCAGCACAGAAAGTAACAATGAATTTTTGCACTTGTAGCTTTTAAATTTTTTTTTTTTTTTAAATTAATAGCTAGATTTGGACCAAATGGTATTACAATATAAAAAAAATTAAGATATGGCCACCACGACTACTATTATGCATTTGCATATTACACATCTTTGTACTGAAAAATTCCCCACACTTACTTGCTAAGTATCATTTGGTTTTCGACTGCAAGAACTGTTACATGTAAAACAGGATTTTGGCAAAATGTTATTTTGTGTCTAAACTGTTCTTTGTATGCTGTTGTCTGTCTTAACGTGTCATGGCAATAAAGGCTGTAATGGCTATTCCATTCCGTTTCTTGTTGTTTTGCAGCCACCAAACAGCTCTGGGCTAATACAGTGCATCAGACTCTGACTCTCTCATTTATTTCTAAACTTTTTAATTTCAGAGAGTAAACATTTCTCATATGCTGGCTAGTGGTAACAGAAGAAGCATTCATTGTAGTTATCCCACGGAGCTCCAAAAGGAATTTACCGGTTTATCACAGCAATTCTGGTTATTGACCCTGTATTTCTCCCATTTGTTCAAATTTTACTTACTTATATTTGTCTTGCAGGAGACGATGTTCTTGATAGATAACTGGACTTAAGAGATAGGTGCAACATTCAGTGGCAGTAGGGCAGCTATAGCTTTTCTGTGCACTATGGATGGGGAGCCAGTGTTTGCATATTGAATATTCCTATTGCAATATGTAGTCTTGTACAGTGAAAGATTTGAGGTTTTTTTTTTCTGGTTAATGAAAAATGTAAATGAACTGCAGAGTTGCCACATGCAACCAAATTTTAAACTCAGTTCACTTCTACGGTTTTGAGAGAAAATGAAGCATAACTGGTACAAAGAGGATCTTAGAATAATGGTTTTGGCCTCTAAAAAGCCTCTACTAATACAACCTCCCCCCAAGATTTTAGGGAAATACTGTCTTCCTGAGTTTTCACAGCTAGGAAAAGTGGCTCCCACAGGTGCTATCAAATCTTGACCTTCTGTGTAAGGGCTTTTCATATCACTTTATAAATTGGTTTCTACTTCAGTAGACTCTCATATACAGATAGATCTAGCCCACCATTCCTAGTATGTCTCTAATTCTAATTTACACGCATCCGAAAAGATTATGTGGATTGTAGAGCTATGATGAGTCATGACCAGACTACGTATGAGTATAGTTGTTTATTACGCTTTAATTGTTACAGAAACATATCGCTAAAACAAATGTTAAACCTTTCATTTTCTCAATTTATTTTATGCCTATTTTATATTACATGCATGTTTTCTTCTCTGGAAGCTTGTCTTTTTTTCTTTCTGTTTTTGTGCATTTTTTGTGTGTGTGTGGTGGTTTGTTTTTTTTTTATTGTTAAACTCAGTGTTGTTTAATAATATCTCATTGATATTTGGATTCAGGTCCCATGTTTTATATCCATGGGAAAAGTGTGTGATCTTATAATTTTTATCTTTTTGCTTAAAAGCGTACAACAAAATTGTTGAAAAAGCACTATAGACCAATGGTAACTAATCTATTTGAGCTTGAGAGCTAAAGATAGTGCTTTGAAATATTTAAGGACTATAGCCAGGCCTGGGAGAATATTCCCTGATAAATGGTGTAAAGAGATTTCAAAATCCTTGTGAAATCCCTAACTGGTAGCTGCGTCTAAATGGCTGCGTCCGCAGCAGGCATCAGCCTGTCACTGCTGCTTCTTAAACCTCTGGCGTCCTGTAGCTGCATGCGCACAGGCTGTGTCTCCGGGGTACAGGGAAGGAAAAGTCAGCAGTCCATGTGAATCTGCTATTTCTAGGGGATGATTAATATCCTGGTAAAAATGGGTAATTAACATAAGTTATGATGTGGCCTGATGCTATGGCCAGGCTAAGACAAAGACCTGAGGAACCAGACTGTTGGTTAAATTTCAGATTCTCTTCGGATCTCCAGCGTTGCTGGTGGCGAGTGAAAGCAGTTTGTCTGCCAGTGCTCGTGCTACTCCCAGCTGTTCATCCCGGGACAGGACTTAGGCACGGGACTTCATCTCAACCTCTGTGTGTACTTACACTTGATAATATTCTCTCTCTTTTT